>JARYGA010048935.1:0-30580 GCA_030545235.1 Helianthus tuberosus | reverse complement strand
ACATTCTTCGCCATGTGAGAGTGTGACGAAGACCCATTCTTCGTCAAAGATGGGTTGTGATGAAGACCCATTCTTCGTCGAGTGTGGTTGTGACGAAGAATCTCACTCTTCGTCGAATGTGTTACTCATCCAGAGTTAAACATAAATAGTTAGGACAAAACGTTACACAATTTCTAAGTTTTCATGTAATACCCAAACATGGCAATACTATAATCATTCATAAACAAGGCACATGATACAACGTACAACGAATTAAGAATACAGGATTGAAAAGCAAGTGATGCGTAGAGGAAAGACCTTGAAATCTCGGGTTGTCACATCATCCCCAACTTGAAAGAAATTTCGTCTCGAACTTTGATAAGAAAACCAAAGCCGCAAGGTGTTGAATCAGGATGACTGTGGGTTTTCTGCCGGTGCCACATCATCCCCAACTCCCCAACTTGGAAGGAATTTCGTCTCAAAATTCACCAGTTGCATCAGGTTTAGATTGGCCAGTTGGTAATAATTGAGGATACTTGAGTTTCATCTGATCTTCATGCTCCCACGTGAATTCCGGTCCACGTCTTGAGTTCCAACGGACTCTCACGATCGGGATTCGACTATGCTTACGGACCTTGACTTCCCAATCCATAATTTCAATGGGTTCTTCGAAAAACTGCAATTTGTCATCGATTTTCAGTTCTTGAAGTGTTACCACAAGTGTTTCATCGAACAAACACTTCTTCAGTTGCGAAACATGGAAGACATCATGAACGTTACCCAACTCAGCAGGTAACTCGAGCATGTAAGCCACTTTACCGATTCACTCCAGAATTTTGAATGGCCCAACATAACGTGGATTAAGCTTGCCGCGCTTCCCAAAGCGCACCACACCCTTCCAGGGTGAGACTTTCAACATAACACGATCGTCTACAGCGAACTCCAAGGGTTTCCCACGCTTGTCAACGTAGCTTTTCTGCCGGTCACGCGCTGCCGCCATGCGATTTCTAATCTGGACAATCTTTTCTAAAGTTTCAAGTACAAGTTCCGGACCTGTGATCTGGCTGTCACCCACCTCAGCCCAACAGAGAGGAGAACGACATTTCCGTCTGTACAATGCTTTGAACGAAGCTGCCTGGATGCTGGTATGGTAGCTGTTGTTGTAAGAAAACTCTATCAACGGCAAGTGTTTCTCCCAACCTTTGCCAAAATCGATCACACATGCTCGCAGCATGTCTTCAAGTGTCTGAATGGTTCGTTCACTTTGACCATCCGTCTGTGGGTGATAAGCAGTACTCATGTCGAGACGTGATTCGAATGATTTATGCATCGACTGCCATAAATTGGATATGAAACGCGGGTCGCGATCAGAGATAATAGAAGTTGGCATCCCGTGCCTAGAAACCACTTCCTTTAGATAAACAGCGACAAGTTGTGAGAACTTATCAGTTTCTTTGATCGCAAGGAAGTGCGCAGATTTCGTGAGGCGGTCAATGAACACCCATATGGTATCGTTTTTTGAGTTCTTGGCAAACCAGTGACAAAATCCATAGCAATTTATTCCCATTTCCACAAGGGTATTTCTGGTTGTTGAAGTAGGCCTGAGGGTTTCTGGTACTCTACTTTGACCTTCGCACAAGTCAAATATTTACTCATATACGTCGCGATGTGAGCCTTCATCTTCAGCCACCAATATAAGACCTTAAGGTCCTGATACATCTTATCTGAACCTGGGTGAACAGAGTAGCGAGACTTGTGCGCTTCGTCCATCACAAGCTCTCTAAGATTTCCAAACAAAGGAACCCATATCCACTCCATAAAATAATAAATACCGTCTGATCTCTCCACGAGTCATTTTTCCATGCCCCGCAAATATTTAGCTTCAAGATTTTCTTCTTTCAACGCTTCAGTTTGAGCAGAACGGATCTGGTCAGGGAGGTTAGAGTGAATAGTGAGTTGTAAGGCTCACACACGCTTAGGTTTTGCCTCCTTTTGACTAAGGGCATCAGCTACAACATTAGCTTTGCCCGAGTGATACTTGATTGCACAGTCGTAATCATTTAAGAGTTCTACCCCGTCGCATGTTCAACTCTTTCTGATCGAAAATATGCTGGAGGCTCCTGTGATCAGTATAGATAGTGCATTTGGTACCGTACAGATAATGCCTCCAAATCTTTAGCGCGAAAATCACGGCCCCCAACTCCAAGTCGTGAGTCGTGTAATTCTTCTCATGAACCTTCAACTGCCGAGAAGCGTAAGTGATCACCTTCTCGCGTTGCATTAGCACACAACCGAGACCCTGAATAGAAGCATCACTGTACACTACGAAATCTTCGGTACCCTCATGTAAAGAAAAGATTGGTGCACTGCAGAGTTTTTGTTTCAAGAGCTGGAAAGCTTCTTCCTGCTTCGTTCCCCAAGAATATACCACGCCTTTCTGTGTCAACGAGGTAAGAGGTTGAGTGATCTTCGAGAAGTCTTTAATAAATCCACGATAGTACCCAACGAGACCGAGAAATTGTCGCACCTCCGAAGGATTCTTCGGTGCCGCCCAATTTCTGATGGCATCAATCTTAGCAGGATCCACGTGTATCCCCATTTCATTAACAATGTGGCCGAGAAAGTGTACCTCTCGAATCCAGAAGTCACACTTAGAGAATTTCGCGTAGAGTTGCTCCTTCCTCAGGGGCTCCAAGATAAGACGCAAGTGTCGCTCGTGGTCCTCCTTGCTCTTGGAGTAGATCAAGATGTCATCGATAAACACAATGACGAAATCGTCGAGATACGGTTTGCACACGCGATTCATGAGATCCATGAAAACAGCTGGTGCGTTTGTCAACCCGAATGGCATAACCAAAAACTCATAATGGCCAAACCGCATTCGAAAAGCTGTTTTTGGAACATCCTCCTCTCGGACTCTCACCTGATGATAGCCCGATCTTAAGTCGATCTTCGAGTAGAAACTTGACCCTTGCAACTAGTCAAACAGATCGTCGATACGTGGTAAGGATAACGGTTCTTGGCGGTCACCTTGTTGAGTTCACGATAATCTATACACATTCTAAAGGACCCGTCTTTCTTCTTCATAAACAGAACAGGAGCTCCCCAAGGCGAAGAACTGGGTCGGATAAAACCTCTATCCAACAGTTCTTCGAGTTGATTTGACAGCTCTTGCAACTCTCCTGGTGCAAGACGATAAGGAGCGCGGGCAATCGGGGCTGCTCCTGGTGTAAGATCAATCTGAAATTCTACCTGATGGTGTGGAGGTAAACCAGGGAGTTCTTCAGGAAAAATGTCAGAAAATTCATGAACAACTGGTAAGTCTTCGATTTTCCTTTCTTCAGGCCGAGTATCAGTAATAAGTGCTAAAATAGTAGGGTAGCCCTTTCGTAAACACTTCTGGGCTTTCATGGCTGAGATGATGCCAACCACTTCACCACTACGATGACCTTGGACTGACAAAGATTCTCCACTGGGGAGAGGGATACGCACGATTTTCTCCTTACAGAGAATTTCCGCTTGGTGCTTAGACATCCAATCCATACCAACGACCACATCAAAACTTCCAAGAGTAACAGGGAGTAGGTCGATGTCGAACACTTGACCCATAAGATCGAGTTTACACCCGAAAAGAACATGCGAGGCTTCAATCGATTTGCCATCAGCTAATTCTACTATGTGTTTAGTTACAAGAGGTGTGGGAGTTAACCCTAACTGACGACTGAACCCCAAAGACACATAACTCCAATTGGCACCAGAGTCGAATAAAACAGAAGCAAATAGATTGTTCACGGAAAACGTACCAGTCACAACGTTGCCATCGTTCCTAGCTTCCCCAGCACCAATGGTAAACACTCTTCCCCGCGCACCATTCCCACCATTGTTTCCGTTGTTGTTGTTCCCAATGTTGTTGTTGTTATTATTACCAGCATTCTGATTCAGCTGAGGACAATCTCGCCTGAAGTGACCCTCGTCTCCGCACTGAAAACAACCTTTGCGATTTCCCTGATTCTGCTGAGGCTGCTGCCTCTCCTGATGTTGTGGCTGCTATTGCTATGGGGGTTACTGCTACTGTCTTGGAAGTGGGGCCCTGCAATCTCTAGCCATATGGCCCACCTTGTTGCACCTGTGACAGACTCGGGTGCACGGCCCATGATGATGAAAGTTGCACTTGTTATATTTAGGATGCTTCCCTGCGTAGGAGCCTTGGTTTGAGTTATTGCTCTAATTCTGGTTTACAAAAGACGACTGGCTAAAATTGCGATTGCCACTGTTGTCTGGCTTCTTTTGTGATAGATTCGAGTTGGACACCTTGTCCACATCATTCCATTTACATTTGTTGTCAGTGGCAGGAGTAGTGGCTGTAGCAGTAGTGGCGGCAGTAGCAGAAACACATGGTGGTACCGAGCCACGCTCCACCTCCTGATCTGTGATCTTGTGGGCTAAGCAGATGATCTGAGGTAAGTTGTTGAGGTTCGCTGCAGTAACCAAGCCCTTAACCTGCGGGGCTAATCCTTTGATGTACAGTTCGATTCTACGAGGTGGTGGTCAAGATAAGTTAGGACACATATTCGTAAGTTCGTGAGATCGCTTCGTGTACGCCTCGATCTCAGATCCTTCCATTTTCAGGTTGTAGTACTCGTTCTCCAGTTTCGCTACTTCATCACAAGGGCAGTACTCCTCTCTCACCAACTCCTTAAAATCCTCCCATGTCGTTACATTTACCATCTTAATGCCCAACATCTGGACTTGGGCATTCCACCAAGTCAAGGCACCATCCTCCAGGGTGCCCGTAGCATACTTCACTCTGTCCCTGGCAGGACAGTTACACATAGCGAACACAGATTCTGCCTTCTCAAACCAACATAGTAGTCCCATAGCTCCTTCAGTCCCACTGAACGTCTGTGGCTTACAATCCATGAACGTCTTAAATGTGCAAACAGGCGGATTATTCTGATTCACGTGTTGACCTAAAGACGAAAGAGAACACAACACACGGGTAAGATTCGAGTACGCGACACAAGGACAAAGAGTGTTTGGCACATATCGTACCAGCCTGCTGAGCCGCCAAGGCTTCAGCCACACGAGTATTGATCAAATTGGTCAATTCAGCCTGGGTCATATTAATGTTGCCACGTCCACCGCCGCACCCTCCACCACGTCTGCCAGCTCGTCCACTCATGATTCTATATAAAAGAAGTGGGGAAAGGTTAAAAGTCGGGTTCGAGTAGGAGTCAAGCATCACTATGACTTCCACAGATTACTGAGTTCTATCATTACTTCAGACAACGGAGCAGAACCCCTTTCATACTCGTCAAGTTTCACTGGGACTCACATGCACCCCACATTATTATTATGTTTGCACCCATAATAACAATGCGATTTGCATGTTCATCTCAGCTCCCCCCCCCCCCCAATTCGTGCTATAAGGTTCCTCAATTCCAAGTAACAAAACAAAAGACACCATAACATAGATCATGAAGGTTTAGAGGAGCGTCACACTATCAAACACATAATGTAAACTAGTAACACAGGAATTCATGTTGTAGTGCCAAGTGTGCATTCACGTGCAATGTCATACATAAATGTACACTAGATATGCTATGCAATAAGTAAACGAGAGACGAACCTTGCAATCTGGAGCTGAGTGTCATGGTCGATTTTCTGAACTGTTCGGTTATAGTCTGGTTTTATAAAAACATTTTAAAACCTAGTTCACTATAACCAGTGGCTCTGATACCAAATTGTCACACCCCCAAAATACCACAAGCGGAAACCCCGCTAGGCGTTTGACGCACCAGGATCTAGCCATCAATGACATTGAACCAATATGCAGATATTAAACAAAGTTTCATTATAATGATAAAACATTCATAAACATAATCCAAGTTTAACATGTTCAGCGGAAGCACCCAGTAAATCATTGTTTAAACATTTCGAAACCAAATGTATGTGAAATCAGTAAACAAATCATGCATGTCCAAGCAGTGCGACCCATGACCACTCCAGCAATCCTAAATAGCAAGTTCCTTGTCCATAGTACCTAACAACCTACGAGCATTCAACAAGTATATCAGACAACGCTGGTGAGTTCATAGTTTTACGAAAACGTTAGTTACCAAGTGTTTAGTTCAGTTCATTGTTTATAATGTTGATAATAACTCGAGTACCGTACAAGATGGCTTCCAGATTGTTTTGCCCATTCCTAATGCCCCCTATCTAAGCATTGGTCATGATTTAAGGTCATTAGTTCATGCCCGTCCTCTCAGGTACGGTGTGAGGTTGCCAAGCCTAATAGCGCTATCAACTAATACCCCGTTACCTCTCAGGTAACTAATTTGGTATAAGATGGGACTTAAGGTGATAGGAGTGAGTGTATTATCCAACATCCCAGTTTAACCCAGAAAAGACTTATTTCTCTCAGGAATACCCAATGATTGTCCCACCCACCGGGACGCATGCTCAAGAGGAATGAACTCACCTTTGATTTGCTTGGTATGTTAAGTTACCCGTCCAAGTTGGTCAACCCAATCCCTACCGTGCTTACCAATGATAATCAATTTCATAATCAATTAAGTCACATATGTAACATCACAAAGATCACTGTACTAACGTAGCAAATACTCTATTTTCATACAAGTTCGCATCCTATGTGAATGACACAACACACATGTAACAGAGGAGTTTCTACTCACACAAATCAGATTATATTTCCCATTCTTGCTCTGCATTATTACCAAACAACACTTAGAATTTCCAAACACAAGTATCCATCTTCTTATATAACATAATCTGTTTGCTGTCCTGTCCATTTACTCCTATGGCGAAGAATCCTAGCGACGAAGGTCTATGCTTCGTCGAAATGATGTGTGACGAAGTATCTGTACTTCGTCGAGATAAGGTTCAGAGAAATATCCAACCTTCGTCGAGACAGAGTTCGGCGAAGTATCCAACCTTCGTCGAGACAGAGTTTTGCGAAGTATCATAAAGGTTCGTCAAGATCACATACAATAGTTAACAAGTTTTCAGCAGGATTAATGGATCAACCAATAGTTATTTTACAAGTTCAACAACCCTAATTATGATTAATCATCGACTACTCAGAACATAACAGTTTCCTTTAACATACAATTCTAATCAAACATTAATCATTGAAACACACAAGGATTTTCAACACTTTCATCGTATCAGCCCTAATTACGTAATTAACATTCATACGGCCGATCATCAATGGAACATTATATACACAAGATTCTACATATTCATAAAAAAATCATCACAACACGAATCCACATATCATGAATTAATCCATCGAACGAGAACAAGACACTAACCGTAATATCGGATTGATTAGTTGGTTTAAAGATGAAGTGCTTCGAGACTCACAAATGCCGTCGCATCGAGGGAGAGGAAAATAATGCTAGGGTTTGCAATAGAGTGAGTTTTGTGAAAATAACGAACCCTACGCGTGAATATACTGGAACAAATGAACTGGGCCCTTCATGGGCTTCCACATGATCTGGGCCGGCGAAGAACATTCTTCGCCATGTGAGAGTGTGACGAAGACCCATTCTTCGTCAAAGATGGGTTGTGATGAAGACCCATTCTTCGTCGAGTGTGGTTGTGACGAAGAATCTCACTCTTCGTCGAATGTGTTACTCATCCAGAGTTAAACATAAATAGTTAGGACAAAACGTTACACAATTTCTAAGTTTTCATGTAATATCCAAACATGGCAATACTATTATCATTCATAAACAAGGCACATGATACAACGTACAACGAATTAAGAACACAGGATTGAAAAGCAAGTGATGCGTAGAGGAAAGACCTTGAAATCTTGGGTTGTCACAAAACAGAAGCTTCGTACGAAGGTGGAGTCTTCGCACGAGTGATGCTTTCGTTGTCCAAAATCGAGTGTTCTTCGCGTCTGTCTTCGGAAAATCGAGTGTTCATCCCTCCAACCTTAAGCTACTGATTAAACTTAGAGTCGGAGAGGTCTTCGTCTGAGTCACGTATGAGAATCGGGCTGTGATGTGTGAAGTCAGGGCCTTCATACGAAGGCAGTGCCTTCGTACGAAGCTGGGCTTCGCACAGAACAGTCCAGTTCACAAACGTGACTATTTTTGGCGTTTGGAGAAGTGTTTTTTCCTGAATCGGATGTAATTTCGAGTCTAATTCAAGCCGGTTTCGACACTACCTCGTCCCACTATCCAGTGAACGAAATACATGTCTTTTTAGGTCCGTTTTAGTGTAAAATCGAGTTTGAAAATGGTTTCCACTTAGAACTAACACTAGGTGAGCATGAGATCTTCAGATCTACAACTTGGGAAGCCGAAGCTAAACACAAATCACTCATTCAAGTGTAGATCCGTGGTAAATGAAGAAGATTTGATGAAAAAGATGAAGAGTTTTATGAAAAAGATGAAGGTTTTTGTAAAAAGAAGAAGTTTAGTTGAAAAAGATGAAATTTCGATGAAGATAGAAGAGTTTTGATGAATCGAAGTGAATCTTGTGGAAAATCGTTGTGGAAAACGTTGTGTAATCACATAAAACTGATAAATCTTACTTGAAAACTACCGGACAGCAATTCGGCAGCGTTTCGGTGCAAAAGGCAGCAAGTGATTGAAATGGAGAAGGGCTTGGCTATTTATATAGGAGGCTGGCAGCCTTTGTTCGAAGCTAGCTGCCTTCGTACGAAGCTGCTGGCTTCGTTCGAAGGTGCTAGTTTGGTGAGAAAGTTCTTTGTTTCGCATATAGGATGCTCGTTTAATGCGTTTTGTTGCATTAGTTAGTATTCGTACTTTAAGTTTTTTAGCGTAACACTGAGTATCGAGTCGCGTTGCGTTGCGTTGCGTTTTAGAGTGATAAATCAAGTTGTGCGAGTAGCGTTTGAGCGATGTAATAAACATTTATAAAGCACACATAAGTAAAGCATATAAGAAAACACAGCATAACATTACTACAATTAACAGCGTTTGCGATTTAGCAATTTAGCGTGATAAGCGAGTGCGAAGGCGAGAGTGGTTACCGAACAAACAAACACACTCGGCAATTAAAGTAGCATAATTCTATTTAACAACTCTCCAAAATATTTTTCTAACACCCTAATATATTTTAAAATACCCCTATATATCTTTAAATACACCCCGTATGTGAAAACCGAGCCCAAAATATGAAATGTCATTAAAAATAATTAAAAAACAAAAATTTTGGTGCGCTCGCAGGCCGTGTTGCCCTAGGCCACACCTTACGCGGGCCGCGACAGCTAAGAGGCCAGATCGCACCCTGTGTTGACACCTGTCACCTGCGTGTTGAACCTAGTCATGACCTGGATCAGCTACGCCTAGACCCCCTACTACGCGGGCCGTGTAAGCCTTAAGCTTACCTTACGCGGGCCGCGAAAAACCCGTTTTTCAGCCCTATATAAGAAGGCATCGAGCTTTCGTTTTCCGTCGCTCAATTCATTTCTTTCTTAACGAATTTCTGAGAATAGGCATAATACACGGGTATTATATCCCCCTAATTAGCAAGGTTCCGCTCCGTTGTAAGTATTATAACCTCATTTACGTATTAGATACGCTGCCCGATTGATCCAGGATTCCGTAACAACTGTCGTGGTTCTGCCCGACGTAGTTGTTGGAATACCGTCTCGGGGAGGGTATCGTTAATATAAATAAAGGGTTATTATACTAACATATGTACATTTGTGTAAATTATAGATTACTACCAGGAAACCCTTAAACGAAGTCTAAGATAGCAATGTGAGTTTATCCTCTTTTTGTAAACCTTTTTACAAAACCTTAAATGTTTTACAATGTGATTAAGCAGTGATTGAGTCTTTGTAGTTCTTCAATTACTGCCGGTATGTTGGAGTTTTGTATACAAAATGTGGAACACGTTACAATTGGACAACGAGTTAGCCAATGTGTAATATGACCCACCAGTCAGGATTGACAGTACTGAATGAGTAATTGTGTAGAAATAAACATTGTGATCGCTCTTAATACTGTGTTAATTGATAAAACTCTTCTTGATTAAATTTGGATTCACCCACCAGTATTTCCCACTGACAATTGTTTTTAAAACGCGTTTCAGGTAACACAATGTGAAAGCCAATTAGGAAAAAGCCAACTGGAGAGCACTGACGGCTTGGAAAAATGTGGTTATAAAAGTTATCTAAAAGACGATGTTTTAAATTCAATAAAATAGGATTTATCCCTATAAACGTATTGTAATAAAGAAACTTGGGATTTACCAATGTGATCAATAATATAAAATATGGTGGTTTTACTCTGATAAACATTTCCTAACTACGGTCCTGATGTAATTTCCGATACCAAATTAATAAATGATACCACCTCAACTAATGTTCACGGCCGCCCGTTCCCGGGACAGATAAGGGGGCGGGGGTTGCGACAGAAGGTTGTATCAGAGCTTAGCCACTGATTCAGCCACAGGAGTGTTCTGCTGACATCAATATATTATCTAAATTGTTAGGAAATAAATTTTGAAAATACATGAATATCTGTATTTTATTGTTATGTGTTATTTGACTAATTGTTAGTTTACAGTATGAGTGATCAAGGACCCTCAGACATGTATCGTCAGTTATCCGATTCACCTAGGAGTGAAGGTACCTCTTCCCAGCCTACCCTCTCAGGGTATTCCACTGATCAGGAAGAAGGGATGTTTGCTTTTAAAGCTCAGTCTGAAGAGCCATTCCCTCAGAAAAAGAGAGGATGGTTCAGTAAGGGAGCATTTGAGCGTAGAAAAAGAATGCGAAAGTTGCAACAGCAAAAAGTCCTAGCAGCCGCTAAGCGAGAGTCAGATGCCCATACACAGGATATGCTTAATAGGAGCTTAGCCAATTTCCATATCCTAGCAACAACTGCTGCCGACCCAAGTCTGGAACAACTAGTAGCCCCACAACCCTTACCTTTAATTCCCACTCAGCCAATGGAGGTAGAAATGCATGATTTCAACCCTGAGGAAATACCTAGGATACCAGTCCCTAATCCCTTAGACCCAAATTATGATCCATGGTTTGATGATCTTAGGGATTATGTGCCACGCTACCATCTAAACGACGAAACCTTGCCAAACATAGCAGTGTATCCAGGTCTGGACCCTCTAGATCCTTATTATGACAACGATGAATACATTAGGGAGATTTTAGAGAATCCGTACCCTCAGGAGAATCCCATGCCCCAGTATCCAGATCCAGTATCAGCACCTGCACCCCCAATGAGTGCAGAGAATTTGCAAGAACTCCGAACTTTCAGAGAAGAAATCTTAGAGAGTAGTGAGAGGATGAGGTATGTAGGAGAACAACTCGTCTGGAAATATGACGAGCGTCAAATGGATTTCGGGAGAAATCCATATCCATGAAGATGATAGTGGAGTTGTTAATAATAATAATATAATAATATATAATATGTTTGTATGAAAAAAAATCTATCTATATGTAATAATAATAATAATATATTGTAGTATACACCACTTTGTGGTTAGTGATGCATAATAGTGTTGTAATTTTTAAATTCCTGTATTAGTGTGTATTTGACGCATACTATATAGAAAGAGTAAAGTCGCAATGCTCGACGCTTTTGACCAATATGTGTATTATGTGGTTGTTACTTAAACTATTAATTATTCTATGATATTAATAATTGGCAAATGTTTAAAATTCAGATGGCCGACCAAGTAAATCAAGAGAATCTGGACAATAACCCAGAAAATCAGAATAACGATAATCCGAACAATGATAACAATGGAAATCAAGTGGACAACAGTGTCATCCAACACATAGTAGCATAAGGAATAATAGATGCGATGCCATATATTATTCAAACAGTTAGAGAAGCAGAAAATAAAAGTAAACATGATAGCAAGCGACCCTCTGAACCTGAAAACAGTGTGAACAATGGACCCGTACTTCAATTGCCCATCCCCAAAAGAAGAAGAACCGTGTCTTACGCTTGTTCTTACAAAGAATTCTGGTCTTGTAAACCATTGGAATTCTCGAGCAACGAAGAGGCCATTGCAACCCTACGTTGGATAGAAAAGACTGAGGCAGTCTTAAGAATAAGCAAGTGTGCAGAAGAAGATAAGATAATGTTTGCTTCTAATCTATTTAAGAATTCAGCACTAGAATGGTGGAACACTATCCTTCAGTCTAGAGGAAGTGATAGAATTTACAATATGGAATGGGAGGAGTTTAAAAACATGGTAGAAAGGAAATTATGCCCTCCTAATGAAAAAGAACAGATAGCAAACAAATTCCTAAACCTTGGGATGACTGGTGTGGATAGTAGGGGATACACTAAGTTATTCTTTGAATATGCTAGAATAGTGCCAACCCTTGCTTCACCTGAACCAGTGTTAATCTCCCGTTACATCTGGGGATTAATCGGGGAGATAAGGCATGTAGTCAAGACAGCTAGACCTCAAACCATAGAAGAAGCTGTAGAACTAGCTAACACCTTGACAGATGAATTAGTCCGTACGCGAGAAGAAGATCAAAGAAGAAACTTAACCCAGAAGCTTACACAAGAATTTCGTTCTGGAAATTTTAACCGTGGGAAAAATGTAGGCTCTACCTCTGCACCCTATTATAAAAATTCCAAAAGGAAGCATTCGGGAAGATGCTCCATATACTGTAACTTTTGCAAAATATCCGGACACAATGAAGAAGACTGCAGGAAGAAAGCTAACAACATGATATGTTACAATTGCGGAGAACAAGGTCATATCAAGCCTAATTGTCCAAAATTAGCTCCAACTATGAATAACAAGAATACCAAAAATGCTAGAGCATTTGTTCTAACTGCAGAAGAAGCAAAGATGATCCCGGATGTGATCACTGGTACGTTTTTAGTTAATGATATTTTTGCTAAAGTCTAATTTGACTCTGGTGCAAACCAAAGTTTTATTAATACCTCATTTTGCAAATTTCTCAATCAATCATTAACTAAACTTCCACAAGAATGTCTAGTAGAGACAGCAAATGGTGAAACCATTAAAATTTCTGAGATCTTGCAGGGAGCAAGAATAGAAATTCTAAATCAGAAATCTATTGCAAATCTTTACCCCATGAATTTGGCAGGATTTGATGTCGTGTTAGGAATAGATTGGTTAATAGCCAATAAAGCCAGTATTCTATGTGATCAAAAATCAATACAAGTAAATTCACCAAAGGGTGAAAAGATCACAATTAAAGGATATAAAACTTCGAGATCCACTAAATTCGTCTCTATGATGAAAACAGCAAGTTATATAAGAAAAGGATCATTAGTGTATTTGATTTCTATAATCACTAACACTAAAGGAAAAGAATTAAAGGATATCCCAGTAGTATCTCAGTTTTCGGATGTATTTCCAGAAGAATTACCAGGGCAACCTCCAGTTAGAGAAGTTGAATTCAGAATCCATACCAGGGACAGCACCAATTGCCAAAGCACCTTACCGTTTGGCACCTGCAGAAATGCAAGAACTAAAGAAACAATTAGACGAATTGTTAGAGAAAGGATTCATACAACCAAGTTCATCCCCATGGGGAGCCCCAATCTTATTCGTCAAAAAGAAGGACAGATCAATGCGTATGTGCATTGACTACCGTGAACTAAACAAGGTCACAATTAAGAATCGGTATCCATTACCAAGAATTGATGATCTGTTTGATCAGTTACAAGGAGCACGATTTTTCTCAAAAATCAATTTAAGGTCAGGATATCATCAATTAAAAGTACAGGAAGAGGACATTCCTAAGACCGCCTTCAGAACAAAGTATGGTCATTATGAATTTACTGTCATGCCATTTGGTTTAACCAATGCCCCAGCTGCATTCATGGACATGATGAACCGAATATGTAAGCCATATTTGGATAAATTCATAATTGTCTTTATAGATGATATTCTCATTTACTCTAAAAGTAAAGAGGATCATGCAAAACATTTGCACGCACTTTTAAGTGTATTAAGGAAGGAAAAACTTTATGCTAAATTTTCAAAGTGCGAGTTTTGGTTAGAACAGGTACAATTTCTTGGACACTTAGTCGATCATGAAGGAATTCATGTGGATCCCACCAAGATCGAGGCAATTACCAAATGGAAAACCCCTGAGTCACCAACCGGGGTTAGAAGTTTCTTAGGACTAGCCGGTTATTATAGAAGATTTATTCAAGATTTTTCTAGAATAGCCATTCCCTTAACTAAGCTAACTTGTAAATCTCTTAAGTTTAAATGGGAACCAAAACAAGAAGAAGCCTTTAAAATCCTTAAGCAAAGATTAACCCATGCATCCATACTAGCGTTACCAGAAGGAACTGAAGATTTTGTAATCTATTGTGATGCTTCTAAATTAGGTTATGGATGTGTGTTAATGCAACGTCAAAAGGTTATAGCCTATGCATCCAGACAACTTAAGAATCATGAAGAGAATTATTCAACTCATGATTTAGAATTAGGAGCTATAATTTTCGCCCTTAAGATTTGGAGACATTACCTGTACGGTAGTAAGTTTACTGTTTTCACTGATCATAAAAGTTTAAGGTATGTCTTCGGGCAAAAAGAATTGAATATGAGACAAAGACACTGGATGGAAATTCTTAGTGATTATGATTGTGATATTCAGTATCATACAGGAAAAGAAAATGTAGTTGTTGATGCCTTAAGCCGAAAGCATCACGAACAGCCAAAAAGAGTACGTTCTCTTAAATTAAATCTACAATTAGATTTAAATGAGCAGATTAGAAAAGCACAAGAATCAGTAATCACGGATGATACTGAAAAACTAAAAGGAATGATCAAGGAATTAGAACAAGGAATAGATGGAATTTGGAGATTCCATAAAAAGAGAATGTGGATATCTAAATTAGGAAACCTACGTCATCTATTTTTAGAAGAAGCCCATAAGTCTAAATATACGATGCATCCAGGAAGCGATAAAATGTACCAAGATTTAAGATAGAATTTCTGGTGGATAGGAATGAAAAAGGATATAGCAGCATACGTTGCAAAATGTTTAACCTGTTCACAAGTCAAAGTTGAACATCAGAAACCTTAAGGTTTATTGCAACAGTTAGAAATGCCTGTTTGGAAATGGGAGTTGATAACAATTGATTTTGTTACTAAATTACCCAAAACAAGGAAAGGTAATGATACAATCTGGGTAATTGTAGACAGACTAACCAAGTCAGCTCATTTCCTATCAATGAAGGAAACTTTTAGTATGGAACAATTAGCTAAATTGTATGTAAATAAAATAGTTTCGTTACATGGAATACCTCTATCAATTGTTTCTGACAGAGATAGTCGTTCTACCTCTCATTTTTGGACAAGTTTCCAAAAAGCAATGGGAACCAAGTTGAATCTAAGCACAGCTTATCATCCTCAAACGGATGGACAAAGCGAAAGGACAATTCAGACGATGGAAGACATTGTGTAATTGATTTCGGAGGTAATTGGGACGATCACTTACCATTGATAGAATTTTCTTATAATAATAGTTATCACACAAGTATCAATGCCGCACCATTTGAAGCACTTTATGGACGAAAATGCCGAACTCCAGTCTGTTGGGCAGAAATTGGGGAAAAGCAACTATCTGGACCTGAGATAGTACAAGAAACAACAGACAAAATCATTCAAGTCAAAGAACGGCTGAAAGCAGCACGTCATCGACAGAAAAGCTATGCTGACAACAGGCGGAAATCATTGGAATTTCAAGCAGGAGATAAAGTATTATTGAAGTCTCTCCTTGGAAATGAGTGGTGAGATTCATAAAAGGGGAAAGCAAAGCCCCAGGTATATTGGACCTTTTAAGATTATCAAAAGAATAGGACCTGTAGTCTATCAGCTACAACTCCCGGAGGAAATGGCAGGAATACATGATGTATTTCATGTATCTAATCTCAAGAAATGTTTAACTGATGAATCACTGATAGTACCTATTAAGGATATAGAGGTAAATGAACAGTTAAAATTTATAGAGAGACCTCTGCAGATTGAAGATAGGAAAGTCAAGAACCTCAAACACAAGAGATTAGTTTTGGTCAAAGTGAAATGGGACTCCAAAAGAGGACCGGAATACACATGGGAGCTTGAATCAGAAATGCAAAGGAAATATCCACACTTATTTAAGTAGACTTCGAGGACGAGTTCTAAAACAAGGTGGGGAGGATATAACAACTCTCCAAAATATTTTTTTGACGCCCTAATATATTTTAAAATACCCCTATATGTCTTTAAATAAACTCCGTATGTGAAAACCGAGCCCAAAATATGAAATGTCATTAAAAATAATTAAAAGACAAAAATTTTGGTGCGCTCGCGGGCCGCGTAGCCCTAGGCTACACCTTACGCGGGCCGCGACAGCTAAGAGGCCAGATCGCACCCTGTGTTGACACCTGTCACTTGCGTGTTGAACCTAGTCATGACCCGGATCAGCTACGCCTAGACCCCCCTACTACGTGGGCCGCGTAAGCCTTAAGCTTACCTTACGCGGGCCGCGAGAAACCCGTTTTTCAGCCCTATATAAGAAGGCATCGAGCTTTCGTTTTCCGTCGCTCAATTCATTTCTTTCTTAACGAATTTTTGAGAATAGGCATAATACACAGGTATTATATCCCCCTAATTAGCAAGGTTCTGCTCCGTTGTAAGTATTATAACCCCAGTTACGTATTAGATACGCTGCCCGATTGATTCAGGATTCCGTAACAACTGTCGTGGTTCTGCCCGACGTAGTTGTTGGAATACCGTCTCGAGGAGGGTATCGTTAATATAAATAAAGGGTTATTATACTAACATATGTACATTTGTGTAAATTATAGATTACTACCAGGAAACCCTTAAACAAAGTCTAAGATAGCAATGTGAGTTTATCCTCTTTTTGTAAACCTTTTTACAAAACCTTAAATGTTTTACAATGTGATTAAGCAGTGATTGAGTCTTTGTAGTTCTTCAATTACTGCCGGTATGTTGGGGTTTTGTAAACAAAATGTGGAACACGTTACAATTGGACAATGACTTAGCCAATGTGTAATATGACCCACCAGTCAGGATTGACAGTACTGAATGAGTAATTATGTAGAAATAAACATTGTGATCGCTCTCAATACTGAGTTAATTGATAAAACTCTTCTTGATTAAATTGGGATTCACTCACCAGTATTTCCCACCGACAATTGTTTTTAAACCGCGTTTCAGGTAACACAATGTGAAAGCCAATTAGGAAAAAGCCAACTGGAGAGCACTGACGGCTTGGAAAAATGTGGCTATAAAAGTTATCTAAAATACGATGTTTTAAATTCAATAAAATAGGGTTTATCCCTATAAACGTATTGTAATAAAGAAACTTGGGATTTACCAATGTGATCATTAATATAAAATATGGTGGTTTTACTCTGATAAACATTTCCTAACTACGGTCCTGATGTAATTTCCGCTGCCAAATTAATAAATGATACCACCTCAACTAATGTTCGCGGCCGCCCGTTCCCGGGACAGATAAGGGGGCGGGGGTTGCGACATTCTATGTGATTCATGTTGCGTTAGCGTTAAGCGTTTGCGATTATAAGGCGTCTAAGCATGCAGTGGTGCTGTGTGATGAAAATGTATTTAGTATAACATAAACCTTTATTTATATCGAATCTCGGAGTACAAAACGGTTACAAATCGAAGCAAGTAGTAAACGGATAATAATCCGAAAAGTCGGGTTGTTACAATTGGGGTGTTCAAAGCTGCCCTGGGCATCGTCACCGGTTGGTGAGGTGGTGTGGACATCACCGTTGTGAGGGCCGCTGTAAGGGCTGCTGAATACAACAGGGGAAACCGGAAATTGCTTCCTGGTGAGAAATACTGTGTTGCCGTCTCGTCCGCGGTCGTGTAAACTGGCTGGGCTGGTCTGTAGTAGTGGCTCCTTGACCCTGAGGTCGGAGTAAACGCAGGGGAACCAGAACCTAGGGGTACCCCTGTGTTGAGACGGTCGAAACCGCTGTCACCACCGTCGTAGTAGTGGGAGACAGCGTGGTCCCTGGTCCCGAGAGAGAGAAACCTGCTCTTGAAGACGTTGTGTCCACCGGCCCTCGCTCATAACCCGGGGGTAATTCTGCATCAAACTCGAGCGCCAAAGACCTAGTGACCACAAGGGCCGAGATTGTCGTTGTAGTATTCGTCGTCGTTGTGCTTCCTCCTTCAGCAACAAAAGTTAGCACGGTGCTAGAGATTGCAATACTGTCGTTCAGAGCCCTCATCGTGGTAACAGGTTCTTTAGTATTTGCAGGTCCCATGGATGGCGCCAATATAAGAATGGTACCTAAACACGTCCCAGAACTGGTTGATCCGATAAGAAGTGATCCGACCCTTGGTTTGCAAAACAAAACACCGTTAGGACTCATTACAGGAATGGGGTTATTCCTGTAACCACCACCCGACGTGAGAATAAGTATATGCTTTGTGGGAGTAAAGAGAATGTATTGAGAGAACAATGTTTCTTACCTTCGTGATGAGTCCCTCTATTTATACTTATGGGTGGTTTTAGGGTTTCCGCATTTTGGGAAGTCGGTTAGGCGACTCCTATTTTATCAGAGATTTATATGTATGGAGATATATGAGAATATCTTCCCTATTTATGACTTATTTAATGGTTGGTGTTTGACCCGGAATGACCGGATCGGGTCATTCCTTCACATATTTTTAGGGGCAAAGGTTTTTTGGGGTCGGTGTGCCCCCCCTGTTTTTTTACTCGTAGTGTTAATTTTATCGAAAATCTGAAATTGTTTTTTTTTTTTTTTTTTTTTTTTGAAATACTTGATTTTGAGACCCCAACCCCCCTCCCACACCACACACTAATTTTTCATTTAAGCTTAGCCACTGGTTATGCTAGTTTTTACACATAAAATGCATTCTCTTTTTAGTGGTTATGCTAATTTTTCCGCATAAAATGCATACTCTTTTCAGGTTAAGCTAATACTTGACTCTATATAAAATTTGTGCATTCTCTCACTATCAGCCGTGAGGAAGTTTTTTTTTTTTAACGGTGAACTTCATGTATAAGGTTACCACACTCTTCAAATCGTAGAGTCCTGTATTGCTCTACTTTGGCCAGACTATGTTGTTTTTACCACTATGCCACAAGTGGGGGGATAGCCGTGAGGAAGGTTGGGCAAGCGGGTTACGCTAATACTCTTACGTGTTTTTTCTCAAACCTTCTGTGCGTAGCTAATACTCTTACGTGTTTTTTCTCGAAGACAAAATTTGAGATAAATTGTTGAAAAACGGGACATCCTCACAAAGTATACGTTATGAATTTAATGACCCTGGTCCATGTTAAATATTAAACAAATATATAAAAAGATTTGAATAAATATGTGGAGAAGTCAAGTATTACAATATTTATAGTCAAACGAATATTTTGGTACACCGTTTAATCAACATGAATCTTTTGATTATTTTCCGTAAATAAAGTTTGTAAATCCTGCAAAGGGCAAGTGTGGTGTGATTTTAGCTGTTAAAAAAAAGCATTTTGTAAATAAAAGTTCTTAAATAAAATGAAGTTAAAAAAAAAAAACTTTGTAAATAAAAGTTCGTAAAGAAAATGAAGTCATATATATGTTTGAATGGTAAAACATGTTAATTCCACAAAAGAAAAATATCTTTAGTTACAATCTTGAAAATGAAACGTGTTTGAGAAAGCATATATACCATTCAAAATGATGAAAATAAGCAAACCGAACCCAAGAAATACTCTAGTTGATAAAATGAAATCCAAACTAGTTGCTGTTCTATGTTGCATCTTGTTGATTTTAACTGTTTTAGCAACTGTGACCCAAGGATCTGCATGGAGGGCGTTCAGATTTCCTCAAGGTTTGTGTAGATATATCTTTTTGCATTCTTAATAGTGTCCATGATTGACTGAAATAATCTTTTCTCTGAACTGCAATACTGCATGATCCAGATTTACAGCGTATACTTGAGGTAGAACCACCTACAGATCTTGGAGCTGAACCACCTATATATTTAATGACGCTTATCGCCCATCCACCGTCAAATGGATTTGCCGAATACGTAGAGTCTCCTCTGCCAAATAACTAATTTCGTTAGATCCAAAAGTCAATTACTATTATGCTCATATTAAATAGAAAAGAGATCTTTTGATGTTTGTGGTTTCTGGTTGGTGTTTTCAGTTTATGGGGTTTGTATTTTCCTCTTGTTTTCCTATTTCATCTATCCATGTTTCAGACAGTATGATACCGTTGTTGGTTGTTTATTGATGCGGGAATATCAAGTGTCGATTCAATTATGTAACGAAATAAATCCACATTTAGTGTTCATTAAGTTTTGTTTTAATTTATGTCCATTGAGTTGATCATAAAAACTCTATATAAGTTCTCATGTAATTTGTATTGGGGAGTTTTTTTGGAGTTTTAGAAAATAATTGATTTTTCACTTCAAATTCCGTGCCTTTTGGGTGGAATCTTGGGGGTTGGGGAAGAACTACACGGGTATTCTTCGAATCAACGTGTTTGATCTTCATTTCCGTATCACGTGCTACATCATTTATTTGTAGCTGTTATTTTGGTTATGTACTTTTCATAAGCTTATGAACACAGAAGTGCAGAAATGAATAAACCAACTAATATTGTTGATAACTATTTTGTTCTATTAAATAAAGAGCGTTTTGTCACATCCCATGATCACTATCTCCCTCCTACTAGCTCATTTCCTTGTTATTTTTCGTATTCCTGCCAATCGACCTAGAAGGTCTGCAAAGACGAAAGGGTGCAATTTTAATTTACTGAGTAAATGGCAAGATTAGATCAAACATATTCATATTTAAATTCAGTTGAGATAAAATTTGTTATCGTATATTTATTCTAGAAATTATATGATGTCAGTAGTGAATCTAATTGGAAAAACCCGATATCCACACTAAAATGTGATGTTTAATTAGTTTAGAAGCCTTGTCATACACAAAGTACCCTATTAGGATTCACCATATGATCATATAACAATAAATTCATAAATTTATGTCTAGTTTAAATTACACCGGGTTGGATCAATTTCAATTTCAAGTTGAACTTGTAAGCACATTTAGCTGAACCTAATGGTTTTTGCGGATACAATGTCTTCGAGGGTTCATGTGTCTGGCATGATTTTCGAGTTCGCAACTTGGCATGATTTTCGAGTTCGTAACTTGGCATCATATTAAACTAGCAAACCCGTGAACATGGCCAATCTAACATCTTAATTCCTTCGTCAAGTTATTTTTTACGTATCACCATAAAATCATGTAAAAT
This sequence comes from Helianthus tuberosus, assembly GCA_030545235.1. NCBI lineage: Eukaryota > Viridiplantae > Streptophyta > Magnoliopsida > Asterales > Asteraceae > Helianthus > Helianthus tuberosus. The sequence continues at coordinate 9,302 of JARYGA010048935.1, read as the reverse complement.
GGTATATTCTATGTGCAACTAATATCTATGTTGCAAGTTATACTTTGCCTGTGGTGGAAGCTGCAACTTACATAGAGACTTAGAAAGTTAATGTAACGCCCCAAAATCCGAATGTTAATATTTGTCGTGTGTTCATAAATGACACGTCATGAAATAAATAACTAGGCTATTTAACCTAGTTAAGGGTAGGGTCAAAAGTATTAAATGATAAAGGTAGTGTCAGTTATGTTTTAAAAGGCAAACCCGAGGGGCTAGAATGGAACAGATGAAAGTTTACTACTAATTAAAAGGTCAATACACACACAAACACACACATACGTGCGTGTTCTTGAAGCTTCAGGAGCTCTCAAGAGCTCCAAACCCTAGTTCCACTAAATCACCAAATTAAAGGGTGAATCGAAGCTCAAATTCAAGAAGGAACACGGATTAATGATCACCTTCACGAGGGGATCATAAGGTATGTCTTAAATCTAAGATTTGTGATCATGTGTAAAGTGGGTCATGTTCTAATCCATGAGTTTAAGTGGAATTGAGCATGAGTATGTGTTATAATCAACATATAGAACATGAATTATGAATGGTTTGTGCTAATTTGATATTTAGATGATAAACCCATTAGTTATGGTGATGAAGATGACTAGACTCATCACCTATGTCCAATTCTTGTTGAAAGAATGATGTATTATGTGGGTATGATGAATTCTTGTTAGATGAATTAGGAGGAATATGATGATGTTATGTTTGATGTTCATTTGGAAGGATACATGATGATTAGTAGTAGGTTTTTAGGGGTTATGTATGAGTTTAGAAGATTTATGCATGAATAAGTTGTACGTTATGCTTAAAAGGTAGTACGTACATCAAGTGTATAATAAAATGTATATAATGTCGTCCGTATAGTCGATTATGATGTCACGGGCATATGTTGATAAGTCGATAGTTACATATGGTTAATAGTTGACTTTTGAAAGTCAACTAAGTATAAGAAAGATGATTTGACTCATTGTCGTAAATGTAGGTTGATGGGAAGTCGTATGGTACATGTTATAGCAATCCGTGTTAAATGTAATGACATGACGAGTTACATGAGTTTAACGTATACGGATATGATTATATGAAGTTGATTATGTATTTTAATGCTTGTTAGAAATGACTAAGGAAAGTTAGGTGTGAATTATGCGAATGATATGAATGTTACATGTACAAATGAGTATGCTAATAAGAGCGTGGTTTTGATGAAATGAAAGTATAGGAATCATGTCGTGACGGACTCAAGTAGGAGGTGTTAACGGGTCAAGATGAGGCAAGGAATCGGATACGAGCACGGACGCATAAGGTAAGTGATTTCCGTAATCACTTCTTAGTTCAAGTAAGTAATAAAGTATTGTAATGAATTAAACATGATGTTTGAGGTCAAATATGTGTTAAAGTCTTTCGTCGTAAATGATGGGATTAAAGTTGACCATAATGCCCTTGATGGGTATTTTGGGGTAAACGATCTTAAAAGTAGTTTAGGAACAAGTTATGCGATTAGTGTAATGTTTTGGACAAGTATGGAAGTGAAGAGTATGGTCTTGGTATGTCATAAACCAATTAACGCGCAAATACTCTTAACGGGTCAAAAAATAAGCATATGAACGACCATGTGTTAAGAGGATGCATAATGTCCAAGAATTTAGTATTTTATGATAGATGTCACTGGTATTATTAGGTTTATAAGAGTTTATGATAGAACAAACAAGTTATGTTGATGAATGCATGAACGGGTCGAAGTTTGAGTAAGAGGGTAATAAGCCGATAGAGTGTAAGTTAAGAATTTCCTTAATCCGGGTATGGGATTTTAAGTTCACATGATAGAGTGTGAATTTACAAGCATGTAGGAAGAAACGGGAGGTTAAACGGGTAAACGGTTAAAAAGTTACGCGCGTTTTAGTGCGTTCGGACGACGAAACGAATCTGCAGAAAAAGAGGATTTAGGGAGGGCGTCGCCGACGGGTGCATAGCCCGTCGCCGACGGGTTGGTTTGATGACGATTGCGCGCGACGCCTTATGTTTCTGCCTACGGGCAAATGTGCTTACGGGCTTTTCCCGAGCCCGTCGCCGACGGGTTAGTAGCCCGTCGCCGACGGCTTCTTCTGCTTGTTTTCTCTGTTTTTCGCGTCATGCATTCCCGGTTAACCTGTAACGCTCCCGAAAGGCTCCTTAACATTGTATGAGTTAATATGTATGTGTATATGTACGTATGTAGAGACGTAAGTATATGTACGTGTGAGTGGAAGTATGTATATGTATAGCTACATTCATTTTATGAACGTATGTAGGTATGTAGTTATATATGCATGTATGTTTATATGTAGGTATCGGTGTATGCATGTAATCAAGTCGTTATGTATGAATATGAGCTCTAGGCAATTAAGTATGAAGGTATACACGTGTGTGGGTATGAACGTATATATATATGTGGATGGAAGTATGTAAGTATGTGTATGAGTAGGTAGTAAGGTATGTAGGTATGTAGATATGTATTTATGTATATGCGAAGATGCGTATGTGTATATGTACGTATGTAGAGACGTAGTAGTATATGTGTATGTGTAGATGGGTATTTGGTACATACGAAGGTACACATGAGTGTATGCATGTAAGTAGATATATAGGGAGGCATGTACGTTTGTAGACGCGTATGTATGCATGTAAGGATGTATGTATGCGTGCTTTAGATACGTCGTGTAATACGTTATTAATGGTGCGCCTTGAGAATGATAAGTAATGCAGGTACACTATCGAAACCTCACCAGGACAAGGATACGCAGATGAAATGCTTAAAGTTAGACAATTAATGGAATGGGAAGTGTACGATATTGAACCTTGTTTATGTATTGTATACTAATGTTATAAATGTATGTGGTGAGTGCAGGTTGTACGAACCACAGGCGGTTATCCCGAGGAATAGAGATCGAAGATCGAGTCACAAAGTAGATTGTACGGGGATATATTTGAGTATGTACTTTAGTAAACATGACTTATATCTTATCTTTGTAAAAGATTCATATTTAAATGAACTTTCAAGTAAGTCAAGATGTTTGTAATGAAAGAAATTTTATGGTACGTATTTTCCGCTGCGACTTTTGTCATGTACGAATTAGGGTGTTACAGTTAATTATTTATATATTATTATTTTGCAACATGTTAGTGCAATGTGATGTTGTAAATATGGCTTTAGTTGTAGTTTATGCTATTTTTAGTTGTACCCTTTCTTTGGTTATTTTACATTATTTATAAATTTATATTTATATTTATATACTATTAATTTGGAACACTTATATGCATGTTTGGTTGTAAATTGTGCTTAAGTGGTTGTACCTTAATCAAATAATGGTTTCATTATCTTACCAAATTCAATATGTTTTGTATGCATGTATGATTGTAAATTGTGCTTAAGTGGTTGTACCCTAATCAAATAATGGTTTCATTATCTTGCCATATTCAATCAGTTTGATCCATTCAAAGTTATGTTGTTTTATTTGTAAACTAGGTTATAACCCGGGAACTTCCTGGGTAGGAAAATTTAATTTATATTAATCAAATTATTTATATTGTTTTCACTGAATTCATTAAAACTCGTATTGTTTTCACTGAATTCGATAAAACTCGTATGTGCGATTGTCTACCTTTAACACTTGAAGTATGAGTGTCTCTTAGAGAAATCATATAATTCAAAAAGATATGGTCACTCGTTTCCATGGATAGGTCACACCCCACACTGAATATTCTGAATACAGATACCTCAATCAATCAAAGCCTCCTTTGAAGCTAAGTTACCATTTTCCGCTCTCCAGCTAAGTAATTCGCCTTCAAAGGAGCCCCCAAACAAACTGCTTAATACCATCAGGCTAGGCTGGTTACCTTACGCCACCCGTATGTTTTTCGGTGAAAAGCCCACCCCAAATTATTACTCCAGGTGTTTATCCTTAGCCTCGCAATCACCATGCCCACAACACATTCATGAGCGTCTTGGTCTAAGTCCATTCATCAACATATACAGGGTCTCTAACCCACTATCACTTCTATGTAAAGTTCCACCAATTCTTTTGAAGCAAGAATCAACCAAGGCCTGTTTATTATTAGCTAACGAAAAAAACAATTAGAAATTAGGATATTGGAGCATGTTGGATCATTATCGCAAGTAAAAGAAGATAATCTAAAACAATTTCATTAAAATTAGTAATATTAGCGTACCCATGATGATTGTTGAAAGTAAAAAGTGTACCGGAATATACTGAAAACAAACATACTGGCTAGTAAACAATCATGATATACGAAGAAAACGCAATCGGCGAGTAGAGTATGAGAAAGTGTATGGGAAAAAGTGTTGTAGAAACACTATCACATTCAATCTACACATCAGTAAAAGCCAAAGTTATGCCAAAATTTCATCACCCATCCTTCAAACCAATAAAATAACAATCCCTTGCCTACTAACTCCCCATCTGCATTCATCTTTCCTTATACATCCAAAAAAAAAAAAATACTTGAAGAGAACAAACAAATCTGACGAACGACTGGACCATGGGAATTAAACTTATCACTTTCATAGGGACTATGCTTGAGATCAAGGATTATATATTTAGCAAAAGACAGCCCAAATAACACCATTGTCACACAAAGCATTATATAATGGAACAATATTTTTTGAGTTAGGATACATGTAAGATGAGATAAGGCTGGAACATGTGGGTATGCATGACAGTATGATGTGTTCACTTATTTTGCAATCATGTGTAGTAATGTGTAAAAAATAAAAATGTGGTCAAATCAAAGAAGTATAATTTCATAAGATGTCTTAGAACATGTTTTTCTTACTTAATTAACCCTACACCTCCTAGGGGTGGCTTAGCTGGCAAACCAATATAAAAAATAACTACACAAACAAAAGAACATTAACCTTTTTTTTTTCAGCTGCATTGCTAAATGTTAAATGATCTTCTAGCAAGTCGTCATTCAAATCATCATCCTCTACAAGAAAACAACAAATCCAAATTCAAGGTTACATTTCAAAACAACTTCTATGTAGAAAACAGAGAGTAACTTGGGAAAAAGATACTAAATTTTGTACAAAATATCGAATACCTTCTCAACGAAAAGAAATTGATTGCATAACCAACTCTTACCAACACCTTTTGTTTGTGAAAAGTAACTAAATGAAAAATAGAACTTACACAAATGTTCATGTGGGTAAAATTTGTTCTCAATTTTGTGAAGATTTTTTCTCACCATTCTCACAAAAAATGGAGTGTTCTTGGTGAAAAAAGTCTTACCACCAAATGCGAAGTCCATTGAGCCGATCATCAACCAGCAACCCAGTGAGATAGTGATTCAAAGGGGTTTTCGCGGGTCAAGCTATGCCCCGAAGCTAACTAATAGTGGATTGTCATAGACATTGAATCATAATAAAAATCTTTTAATCCAGCTTTTTTAAAAAAGCAATTCAGTTTGGAAGTAAAAATAAAATACTTAATAAAGATGGTTTAAAGAAAATAGTTCTTATTTACCTTTCGTCCAAAAGGACCAAATCGACCAACACGATGAATGTAAAGCTATCGGTTACTTGGAGGTCACGATTAATCAGCAAGAAAAACCTGAAACAGAAGATTAAAAAACATATTATATGGTATGTACATGAATTTAATCCTCTCCAACTACAAAAAGATGTAAGTTAAACAAACTTCTACTGAGTTTTTACTTAGCTAGCATAAGTGTTCAACAATATGAAATAACATAATTAAGATAAGTAAGAGTATCTACACAACTTAGTTGTTATGATAATAAAGGCACATTTTGGCATGAACTTGTTTTGACCCATTTACCTAATAAATGTAAACTGATCCATTTCACCACCTCTAAGTTTACCATTTAAAACGTAATAAAGATCAAAGATGGCATAAGAAACAAAATGAAAAAACGTATCACCGAGTTCTTTCGCAATACCTTTGATCGACAGTTCCCAGTAGCTATATGAATAGCGGTGCTACCCTTGTTGTCTGCGCATTTAGAATGAAGTGATCCACAACAAATAAATCATCCACGACAATAGTAGGTTGTCCTTCTAAAGCAATATGAACATACTTACTATGCAATTCCAAGTCAAGGTAGCCAAACTGAGCTACAAAATAAAATGTATTTATATTAACTAAAAAAAGATTGAAACTTTATATCAAGTATATATACTGATTTTGAACATACATATCAAGCAGAACCTTAGAATGATTTATATAAAAACAAAATTTACACAAATTGTATAGATAAAGCCACACCAACTTGGGTTACAATATCATATTCCCATGTAAAACCCCATCCCCCCCCCCCCCCCCGATTCTATTCACGAAAATTCATTTTAGGTGGTTACAGTGAAAGATCAAAACCATAGAGTTTTTTTTATTAAGATGAAGGGACGACTAAGTGTTACCTGGAATCGTTGCACGATTGATGCCGGCGAGACTTGGCCGGAGTATGAACGATGGTCAAATTCAAACAAAGGAATGTTTTCGACAGGGTTTCAAATTGGGAAAATGCGTTTGCGTACACCATAGGGTTTCAAATCAAGAAAATGAGCAATATTGACAGTGTACCTGATGGTTGAATCAATTGTGTTGTAGAGATTGATGGATTAAAGAGGTTGAAGCAGAAGGAGAATGATGAACAATGGGAAATCTAGGGTTTTCTAAAGGAGGCGTCTGCGATTTTAGGTCTGAAGACTGAAACGAATGAGGGATTTAGGTTTTTTTATCAATTATATACTCGGGTCATAACATGCACCGCGGAAGATCCATATAAAAGTAAAAGTGACCCGCTATTTTTCCCGCCCAAACTAAGCTGAGGTTGCACGAGAAGCTGCCACATCAGCCCAAATATTTTTATTTATTATATATATAAGATTATTATTATTTATAATAATCTATTTAATTTAGCCAAAATCTTGTATAAATATAATTTGCAACATATTGATGCAATGGTTGTTGTAATGTATGCATTATGGTTTGTATAGTGGTAATGATATATATTATATATAGATTACGATGAACCTGTCAAACGGGAAAAAATAGACGCGGGTTCATCGTAACGCGCGAGTCCTAGATCAACTTAGTTATTTTATTATATGTTTTACGTTTCGTTTTAATTTCTTCGCATTAACACGCCGCAACTTCAGTGTCGGTAATCCCTGGCAGTAGTATGACATTAGTGGTCGCCTCCGCCGCAACGCGGCGGCTACTTAATACTAGTTTACTTGAAAATGTAAACAAAATAGTGCCTCTATAAAAACAAGGTTAAATTACACACTTTTCGTCCTTTATGTTTGTATTGAATTGCAATGAATACCCTTTAACTTCAATAATTACAGGCACAATCCTTTATTCATAAAACTCACTACACCCTAGGTCTTTTTGCACTAACACTACAAGAAAATCGACCAAAAGCGGCAACATTTGTCGCCGCTAAAAGTACCGATCTGCACCGCTAAAGGTAATAGCGGCGACTGTCGCCGCTAAAGGTTGGCCGGTTTGTCGCCGCTATTGTTTAACTTGGGACACCGGGTGCGGATAAGGCCAATAGCGGCGACATATTGGATGTCGCTGCTAATAGTGTCGCCTGCATTGGTCCTTTTTCTTGTAGTGTAACCTGGTTAAAATTTTAAGTTAAGTCTGGTTACATAAGGATAGTTTAGTCCTTTTACCTAATAATTTAAAAAAAAATAACATTTTAAAACTTAAAGAAACAAATATAAAAATACCCATCCCCAAGTCCCTTCCCCTCTCTCTCTCTCTCTCTCTCTCTGTGTGTGTGTGTGTGTGTGCAGATCACCACCAAAACCACTCCGATTCTGTCACCCTCTCTAACACCTGAACCACCAAAGACCATCACCATTAGCATTCCGGTGCCTGAAACAGCTCTGTCCATACGAATTGAAAGCAAACCCCCAAATCTCTTAACCCTATATCTATTGTGTGCCTCTATAAAAACAGTGTAAAAAATTAGTTGCCAATACGCGTCATATATACGCTCCACCTTTATACTGGTCATGATATGATAGTTTAGTCGTATGACTATATACACTAGAGTACGCTACCCTTTAGATGACTTATGTTAAAAAAATTGTGTAAAATGAGTTTTCACAAAACAGGAATTATCATTTGTTTTCCTGACTTTGAACACAAACAATTATATGTAACTGGTATTAATATAAGTATTAATTTATGGGTTTTTGTTCTGGTATGTAAAAGCTTCTTCACAACGAAACAAACTGTGTCTAATACTTAGCAAGAGAATGAGATATCGATTAAAGTTTTGTGTTTATTTTTGGCAAAGGTGGGAAAATTAAGAAAGAATATCTCGAACTTGTCCCATATAGGATGCCTATGGGAGAAGAACTTTAGATTTAGATGGTATATTAGTGAGAGCTTTATAATAATATTGTTTCGTAGGAAGGGAACACTAGTGGGCCCCTAAGGGTGCGGGGCACCTAAGACCATGCGGTATGATGGGCGGGGATTGGGGACATGAGTTGACATGTGGAGTTCGAGACTCCTTACCGGTGAGTGGGGTGTCCGTGGGATTGGCGGGGCGTGGGTAAACCGCGTGGCTTGGCAGTTTATTAAAAAAAAATACATAAAAATAAAAAAATACACACAACATTAAAAAAAAAGCCTAAAATTTTATTAAATTCTTAAAAATTATATAATTCCTAAAAATTACAAAAAAACCTAAAAAGGATTACAAAATAAAAAAAAAAAAACCTAGAGCGTTAGGTAAATTTCAAAAAGAGCGAGCTTGTCGAACGACTTTCGCTCCTTGCCCCGAAACTCAATGTTCGTTACCGCCACCCGGTCCTCGTGGCTTAACTCAACGTTCGGAACGGCTTCGTAGTAGGCTTTGAAACGATCAAGCTTCGGCCGTAGCTCGCGCCATTTATGTTGGCAAGCGTTTAAGTTGTGCTGGTCGTTTCCGACGTTATGTCGGTAGCTAGCAAAAGCTTCCGGCCAATAACGCGTTTCACCGGGTTGTCGGCCCTTCATTGCGTCAACGACGCTCGTGACGAGAGCTAGCTCTTCTTCGTGTGTCTAAGAGGCCATCGATCAAGTGGGTTGGGGTAGCGGTGGACAACCAACAAGTTTGTTTGGGTTGGGGTAGCCGGTGGGGTTGGGGTTATATATATAGCCGGGTGGTTGACTGTTGGGTTGGGTGAACCACTTGGCTTGGCCAAACGGTTAGATTTTGAAATTTAAATGCCCCGCTATGACCTAGCC
>JARYGA010048934.1:0-27671 GCA_030545235.1 Helianthus tuberosus | reverse complement strand
TTGTGAAAAGATCAAGTTCATATTGTTATGTAAAATGTATAGTTTTTGCTCTTGGTAAGTATAAGTTGTTTAAAGTTTGATTGTTGATTGTTGTGATGATTTTGAAAAGAAAATGATATGCTTTAATAAGCATGGACACCTCCATTTTTAGGGGAAACTATGGCAAAATTATCTAAAAATACAAACACTTAGAAAAATATTTGCTAAACAAGTATTTACAAGTGAGTTTTAACTATGGTTTTCAATACAAACTTTGCCATAGATTTTGTTACAAACATACAAGTATTGGAGGTTGGTTTTAGTAAATGAAAATAACTAAATATGTATTTGGAGGACATATATTTAGAAGACACATTGTGTGTGATTATTTGTGAAATAGTTATATTATTTTAGGGTAAAATAATATAACCTAACAAAGTACCATGGAATTTACATTGTGGTGCGTCTGTGCTATTTGACATTGTTGTCAAATTTTAGCTTCAGAATATACGTGTTTTAGTAGTAAGTAAGATAGATATCCAGTACTCGATAGAACTAGATTAAGTTAAGCTTCGATATGATAAATGGAATGGATTGGTTGTCAAGCAATCAAACGGAGATTACTACCCGCACCCCGATGGTAAATGAAGAAACAATAATAATTCATGGAGGTAAGCAGACTACGCCCCGACAGCTTCCAAGTTGCTTGAAGGCACGAAAGTTCTTGCGTAATGAATGTGTTGTTTTCTGGGCTCATGTCGTGGACAAGGGAACCGGTGAACCTAAACTCGAAGATATCCCTGTGATAAGGGAATATCCTGAAGTCTTCCCCGAAGACTTGCCAGAATTATCTCCTCGACGACAAGTCGAATTTCGCATCGATTTGATTCCAGGCGCCGCGCCTGTAGTCAATGCACCTTAGTGACTTACACCTTCATAAATACAAGGATTGACATTGTAGCTTCAGTAGTTGATAGAGAAGGAAGATAACAGACCAAGTTTCCCATTTTGGGTAACCCCAGTTTAGCTCGTCAAGAAGAAGGACGATGATTACCAAATGAGTATCAACTACCAGGAGCCGAACGAGCTAACCAACAAGAGTCGGGGACTCTTGCTGAGGATTAACGAATTACTTATTAACTAACTGTGAGGATCCAACTACTATTTCCCGACTGATCGATGATCGAGTGTCATTAGCTGTGAATTCAGGAAGGAAGTATACCGAGGAAATTGTGGGACAATAACTTGTTTTAAACTTACACAAAAATGGTGTTTCCTACATGGTGCACAAAACAGTTTTACACAGGATACGAAACTTTGAGAACCTAGAAAACATGTACTTAGGACCTTTGGGAACCCAGGTCCAAACTCGTAAAGGTTGCTTAGGAACCACACCTGTTAACTCAAGCAAACCCCATCATCCTGACATATATGCTATTTCAGTTAACCAAACAGAAAGTGCTCCAACTTATTTTGTTGAAATCTTCACTTTTGCTTCTAGCGAGTAGATGTTTGCATCTCTACTCCCCTTAATGGTAGTTGCATCACGTTAATTTTCTTCGCTGAGAGCAAACACACAATTGCTTCAATACTTGGTCATTTCTTCATCTTAGCAAATATACATTGCTTCAGTACTCGAAAACTTATATGTCACACATGCACCATTTGCTACGCATGTGGTTTCGTTTCGAATAAACGCTTCATTGAAATTCAAATATTACTGATTTATGATTCGAATGACCTACCTTATTATAATTGTTGGATCTTTTGTTACCAAGTCAACACACTTTCTTGAGACTTTTCTTCTTTCAAGTTACACTCATGGTTTATCTTCGTGACCATGCTGAGATTTCAATGTTGATACATACATTTATTGTCGGATTACGCTAAAACCAAGTTCAATTGCTTGAACTTATCCATTTCGCATATTCAGTTTAAGACGTCATATGATGTATTGAGAGCATCATATTCAAGTATTTTTGCAAAGATTCTTTCATTTCGAGTCGTAGTAGACTTGGTTGGTCTACGGCTCCACTAAATCGTTGTTGGTCTCAATACCTTGCGGTGATACTTTCACATAATTGAAGCTTGCGCTAATTTGGTTACGCACCCAATACACGGATTTAATTGTCTAATTATTTGTTCTAAATCCGTTTTGGTTATCACAATTAAAGCGATCTCAACACAATTGTGTGTTAAGGCAATGGTACATAGATTCATTTCATATCACAATGAACCTCCTAACGATTCTTTCATTGTCAATCGAATGCCTTGCGGTACTTAATACTTTTTCATCCTCGATAAAAAAAAACAGTGGCTTTTTGATGTTCCGTATCCAACTGAAAACTCTATGACATTGTGTAAATCAAATCTTCAGACTTGTCTCAGTACACTTTCATTTGACTTCAAACACGGTGAACTCGTTCAGTCACCACTATCATTGAATTATGTCATTACGACACCTTGTGATGTCATTACAAACTTATAGCTTGTGCTATTCATGGTCAACAGTTTCACATGAAACTACGCATACTTTTGTTTGACCTGTCATTTAAACATTCCTAATGCAACCACGGATTACGACAATGATACACCAGATTAGCTTATATTTCATTCGGCGTGTTTTCGCAATTCAAGAATGTCAACACACTAAACCTTACCATTCATCTATTCGGAAGTTGACAGATAATTTTTATGTTACTATCACATTGGAGTTGCTGATTTTGAATTCATATAGCGGATGCTATGGTTTGTGAAAACTGGTTTGCATATTGTGACCGATTGTTTGAGAATCCATCGGTCAAAACTCCTTTATTGCACCCCTGTTAACTAAGTAACACTAGATTCTACATCTATACATCTCGTGTCCTTTGACATCAAATGCTAAAAGCACATATCTTTTAACCTTTGGATTCGGGTTGTTGTAATATATTCTTGGATTCACCTGATGTGAATAAGGTTTGATTCGGTTTTGTGATTACCTACCTCAATATTATCCATATACATACACGCATAATGTAACCCTAAGGAGTTAAGGTAGTATAAATTTCGAGGACAAAATTTTCTTAACAGGGGGAGAATGTGACAACTGTCAAATTTGCATGCATCCGTACAATTAATTAACTATGATTAGTGCCTAATGACTGTGCTGATTTACAATTTATAACTTGAGTTGCGTTCTGATTTCTGCATCATATTTACATGTGCATCACATTTCATGCTGTCACATCATTTGCACATACAAACTTTAATGACATAAACGATGCACAAAGCACATCTAGCACAGTTAGCGGATAACTCAGAAAAATGCTGACGATGTTCAGTACATAGACAGACAGTGTTTTGAGACCCAGTATGAGTCGGAAACCAAGTTCTACACTACTATAGTGTGTAGGGAAGTAAGGACCATAAAACTGCGTCACTAGGTGATTGTTTGAGTGCCGGAAAGTCCCTAAAACTTAACTAAAGTGCAGAATTCTGCAGAAAATTCAGCAATTCAGCATTTAAATACATTAATATTATGCAGAAACATGACTAAACGGTCCTGGATAGTTTCCTAAGCGTCGGGAATTAAAAATGTCACAAAAGGGTACTTAAAAATCGCTAAACGGAATAACTTGACACTTTAACGAACCGGTATCTAACCGAACAACTGGACATTACCCGAAACACCAAAATATTGCTAGAAGCATTGTTTTATTATTTCTTGGCAAGTTATGATTCCCTAACACCTTAACACACTATATAACATATCTTATGCATAACATCTAAACTAATACACTTAGTTTTTCAACCAATTACCTACTTATCATTACAATTTACACAAGACCCCCCTTCATACTTACGGTCACCATGTGGCCCCCGCCCATGATCTTCCTTGATTCACCTTGATTCCTTTCTTGATTGTATTTGATCTTATTAGATATTGCTTGGATCTTCCAAGATTTGCTTAGATTTTCCTTGGATATTATATGTAACCCTTCATCCTCATTCATCATCTTCAACTCACTTCTCCTCTCTCTCCCTCCATGCTCACGGCCCAAACACCCTCTTTCTACCTCTACCATTTTCATTCCACTAACAAGCATTCCAAGGTCATTCCAAGGTGTTAGACGGTGATTCATGAAGCTTGGTGCTTGTAGAACTTGAAGAACCTCCATAAATTGCTTCTATCCACTCCATTTCATCTTGTGTTCTTCCCTTGCTTAGAGCTAGTAGTAAGATCCTTGTAAGCCTTGTTTACTTCTATTTTAGTTGGTTAAAAAAATGTAACATGTTGTAAATCACAAGAACACTAAAAGACATAAACATGGATCTTGAATATAAAGCTTAACATATGATGATTTAGTGGTGAAATAATGTTGTTTAGTGTATGTATATTACTTGCTTGTTGATTTCTTGAAATGATCATCACATGGAACTTGCTAGATTGTGATTAAACATATGATCTAGCAAGTGAGAGGATGATTATGTGACAACATAAGATAATCATCTTCTTGTGTAAACATGAACTTGATGAATACAATGATTTCTTGACAAATAATAAACGGAGTGAGTTGGCAGTCTTATGGATCCAAGGTTTACAAATGATTTTCCAAGAAGAACCAAGTTCAAAATATGATTTTTGTACGATCATGGTTTTTACTTAAACCTACACTTTTTTTAGTGGAAAAACAAATGTAGAAATACTAGAGAAACAAGAAGATGTTATAAATAAACATTTTTGTAGAATATGTTTACAAGTTGTAAACACCTAGTTTCCTTAAGAATGAGATTTTTAAAGGAATAAACACACTTTAAAGGGTAACTAGACCCACTAAACACTTTACCAAGTTACTACAAGTTTTTGTGAAAAGATCAAGTTCATATTGTTATGTAAAATGTATAGTTTTTGCTCTTGGTAAGTATAAGTTGTTTAAAGTTTGATTGTTGATTGTTGTGATGATTTTGAAAAGAAAATGATATGCTTTAATAAGCATGGACACCTCCATTTTTAGGGGAAACTATGGCAAAATTATCTTAAAATACAAACACTTAGAAAAATATTTTCTAAACAAGTATTTACAAGTGAGTTTTAACTATGGTTTTCAATACAAACTTTGCCATAGATTTTGTTACAAACATACAAGTATTGGAGGTTGGTTTTAGTAAATAAAAATAACTAAATATGTATTTGGAGGACATATATTTAGAAGACACATTGTGTGTGATTATTTGTGAAATAATTATATTATTTTAGGGTAAAATAATATAACCTAACAAAGTACCATGGAATTTACTATCCAAAATATTACCAAAAATCACAAGGAATAAATATATAAGTTACACACATAATATTGTCGAACCGAACGATAGAACGTAACTTACAAATACTCCGGAGAACACCGTTATAAATATATTTTTGGTAAATATTATTTTCGATACAAAAGAAATGAAAATATGATTTTTGTGATTATTACAAAGTAGATCATATTTTCGAAAAGGAGAAAATATATTGTTTTTGAAAAGTAAAAAAATATTTTCCTAGAGTTTTTAGAAGACGTATGATTTTTGGGAAAAATATACGTTTTCTTGGATAAACTTGAATTACATTTGGGATGAAATAAGTTTATATACATTTTAAGTGAGACTTGAAAATATATTGTTTTGGAAATATATATGGGATATTTATCAAGAAAATACATACACACCGGAATACTACGCCCATACATGACAAGATATACAAATACAAAAATACGGATATACATGTATGAGATACCCCCATCATTGGGAAGGAAATACGAGTATAAATACTTAAGAAGTATTATTACGAAATATTGTTTAACAATTATTCCGAAACTAAATTATGTTGAAATAATTATTATTTTAACAAATAATTATAGGGTTGGAATAATAACGAAGACACTTTAAAAAGTAACTCAAAGGCACTAATTAATACCAAATCAAGGCACGACCCGCTCGTCTAATGGACCGGAGTACGCATGTAGGTAATCGTGCGTTCTAGAGGAAGCTTTGAGTTACATCGGATACAAGGAACGCAAAACAGTGAGTTCATGTCACCCTTTTCTTTTAACTGTTTTCAGTTTTACAACTTCAAGGGTGAAATACATGTTACATACTACTTACACGCAATTACCATGGTATGATTATCTAAGGAACGTACTGCTAGATCACGTGAATGGGTAGGCCATTATCTTAAGACCATTAATCCTTGTATAAGGACCGAGGGGCATGAGTGATAGATCTATTGGGTGTTGCGAGCCCCACCCATGGGCCTGCGAGTTGGCCGCATGTGGTGACTATGTCGTTCCGCCGGAGGGGCCGGTACGAAATACGCATACAGGTTTGAGTGCTTCCTTTGCCATGTCACATATATTAATGTATTAGCTACACATTAATTGATCTGTTTTTCCTTGTCGATACATACCAGTTTACAAGTACATACTTACATACACACAAAGGTTTTCAAGGATGATTTGTGCACACATACTAAACACATGAACTCGCTCAACTTTTGTTGATGTTTTCAAACTACATGTATTTCAGGGAACTAGTAAGTGGATCTGGCGGGCGTTGGAAGTTTTTATGCTGCGTTTGAAATAAAGATGTCATCCATGGTCTTTGGGTTGGTCGGTGTGTCTTATTCCTAAACGAGACACGTCTCCCAACCCTTGGTGCTATTTAATATCTTTTGACGAGTCCTTAATGAACTCATACACAATTTGTACGGTTTATAAAACTTGAATTTGAAGTCTACGTTTTATAACAATGTTGTTATGTTTTTGAACTTATTTCATGGATGACAATCCTATGGTTTTATCATATAGTTGATGTTATGATTGAATGCAATGATATTAAGAAAGTCACACCATATCACGCTTCCGCAAAAGTCAGGGTGTGACAGCATGGTATCAGAGCTTCGATCGTAGCGAACTAGGATTCTTTCTCGAGTCTAGACAACGATCATTAGGGCTCTCACGAAAACGTTTTTACGAACATGTTTTCATTGCATATACGAAACGCCCAGATCCAGGAAACAAACATTTTTACAAATAAAAGACACAAAATACATTTCAAGGAATTCATTAGTCTGAGAGACTGGGGAGTTAGTCTGAGAGACTAGCTGGGTAGTGCAGTCTGAGAGACTGGGAAGTTAGTCTGAGAGACTAGCTGGGGCAGTCTGAGAGACTGGGAAGGTCAGTCTGAGAGACTGGGTAGTCTGAGAGACTGGGTAGTTCAGTTTGAGAAACTGGGAGATTCAGTCTGAGAGACTGGGTAGTTAGTCTGAGAGACTAGTTGGGACAGTTTTGGAAACTGGGGAGTTCAGTCCTAGAGACTGGGTGTTTCAGTCTGAGAGACTGGGTGTTTCAGTCTGAGAGACTGGGTGGCTCAGTCTGAGAGACTGGGTGGTTCAGTCTGAGAGACTGGGTGGTTCAGTCTGAGAGACTGGGTGTTTTAGTCTGAGAGACTAGGTGGTTCAGTCTGCGAGGCTGGTTGGTTTAGTCTGGGAGACTAGGTGGGTTAGTCTGGGAGACTAGGAAGGATAGGAATTTTATGAAGCATAATGTGAATACATGATTACATGATGAATTATCTTTGCTTGAAATACACTAAGTGTTAATAATTACTATGGATATACATGCTATGATTATTATGTACCGGCACACAGGTCACCTTCTTTAGAAAGCGAGTTATAAGACATTGATAACCCAATGGCCACCGCCCCGGATAATGAGATTGCACCTGCACCGGAGGTGTTTACGTCAGACACTGAGAGTGATCCTGACATGCTGACCAAGGGCGAGGAAAACTTTCAACCGTTCACCCTACCAGACTTTGGTGACGATTTACCCTTGCTGATGGCTTCCTTGATGAGGATCTTTTATCATCCTAGTTTCAGTCCATGACCACCTCATCACTGGTCATCACGATAGTGAACACACCATGGCCCCGATCCTCGATAATGCGTCTCCCGTGGACATTCCTTTTGAAGGTGGGCTACTCGACGAGTAGTTGATGAAGACGTTGACATGTTTATTGAAGGTCCTCCTGATGACGCTCATAATAATGAAAAGTTAGACGAGAACATTGTTACTAATTTCACTTCTTGAGACCCCTGTTATCAAGCTATCCTCTGATCCTAGGATGTACTCGATTTTAGACTCCTTTGAATCTGCGATAATTTCAGCTTTACAGACGGTCAGGTGACCGCTTTTTGCTACTGATTTGGACGACGACACTGCTATGACTGCTGCACTATCACCTACTTGAGATCTCACACTTTCACACAAACCAGAGCCTGCTCCTGAGCCAGCTCCAGTTCTTTTGGGGTCAGTCTGTTGTTGCACCTGCTGATCCTGAGCCATTGCTTGAACCATGACCCTACTTCTTTTGGGTTATCAAACATTGCACCCCTTATACCTAACCCAGTACCTGCACCTGATGACCTTCTCTTTTGATGGTCTTTGGGTTGGTCGGTGTGTCTTATTCCTGGACAAGACACGTCTCCCAACCCTTGGTGCTATTTAATATCTTTTGACGAGTCCTTTATGAACTCATACACAATTTGTACGGTTTGTAAAACTTGAATTTGAAGTCTACGTTTTATAACAATGTTGTTATGTTTTTGAACTTATTTCATGGATGACAATCCAATAGTTTTATCATATAGTTGATGTTATGATTGAATGCAATGATATTAAGAAAGTCACACCATATCACGCTCCCGCAAAAGTCAGGGTGTGACATCAATCTCACCTCATCCTGAGTGAGTGAGAGAGATAGGTCTACAGCAGACCTAAAAGTAGTGGGCTTGGATGCTTTCACCCTGCCCTTAATTTCTGGTGCTAACCCACCAATAAAACGCGCAATGCGTTTGTATTCAGCAGTGATCAGGTAGGGAACCAGTCTGGATAGTGAATTGTAGTCGGACACATACTTCCAACAATCCAGATTCTTCATGGTGAGAGTCAAGAAATCTG
Organism: Helianthus tuberosus; assembly: GCA_030545235.1. Taxonomy (NCBI): domain Eukaryota; kingdom Viridiplantae; phylum Streptophyta; class Magnoliopsida; order Asterales; family Asteraceae; genus Helianthus; species Helianthus tuberosus. Next base: position 18,711 of record JARYGA010048934.1, on the reverse strand, counting down.
ACTCCACCTTCTCAACTTCATGCCAAGGACAGTATATCTCCTTGATCAGGTCCACAAATTTGGTCCACTTTATGTTATACAGGGAAAATTTCCCTATAGACTGGATCATGGCCTTCCACCATGTTAGGGCATCACCCTTAAATGACTGAGATACATACTTCACAATGTCTCGATCAGCACAGCCGCTGATGTCTACGACAATCTCCATTTCATCGAGCCATTTCATAGCATCGATAGCTCCCTTTTCCCCCGTGAAATCTCGAGTTTGTAAGATACAAAGTATTTGTATGTGCACCTGTCTTTAATAGTACATGATTTTTCCTTGACAACTTGTTTAGCCTCACTCCTCTCATTTGAGGAATTGTGTGAGCTCTCGTTTTTATGTGTGGAAGAATGTGGGACTGATTGGGACTTTGGATGGTTGAACCCGATCCTCTAAAATTCGACATAAAATTTCCCTGGCTTTGACGACCTCAACGGCAATCAGGGCTTGAAGGTTACTTCCTTTACCCTTGCGGGTATCGTTCACATTATCATTACGCCCGCCATTGGCACCATCAGAGTTCTGGTTCACCATAATTATAGAAACTTTGGGCTACAAGCCAATACATATATAATAAATGGTCATCGAATTTGATGACTTGAAAATTTTATCAGCTGTTATGGGTGAAAATATGAGCCCATATCCTGGATAGTATCTTGAATTATATCTTGATTACATAATATATGTTCACAACCAGGATGCTGAATCAGGATATTGGTAACATCCTGAAGCTGTATCCTGAGGATTACTAATGAATTGTATGCAGGAGTACGAGTACAAGTCCATAACGTTCACGAAGACCTCTTCCCCTGAAGACTCGGTCCAAGTTGTTCGAATAAGAACGTTGAAAATGCATTACTAGGTCTTCAACGTTCACATGGGAATATTCGTTGGCATCCCCCCATTTTAGGAGATTTGGTTTTCTTTTTGTAACTATAAATAGACGGATAAACCAGATCACATAGGACATCACTTTCACTGCTCTTGAATACTCATACTTTCTCTCGTAATTCATACACTTTCTAAAAAGCATTGTAATACTTAGCAATGATCTGGTCAATATCCTTCACTGTATCCTGACTTTTGAAGTAATAAGAAGAACAAGGCAGCTGCGATTGTCAGCTCCCGAGGTTTTGTGCCGGCGATCTAAATTGATCAAGGGCTTTACTCGTATATCTCGTGTCACCCTTTACTTTTTTACTCATTGTTTGATTGTTGATATAGCTCGATATCCTGAGCTATATCCTGAAAACTGTTTTTGTAAACAATATAATCAGAATATTTTCAACACACATTGTTAGCACACTACCTCACTTAACTAATTTGATCACTAAATTGCTTCGGTAATTTTTGACCAAAACAATTTGGTGCCCACCGGGGGGCATTTGGTGCTATTTCTATTAAAAGCTTTCTTAAAATCACTACTTGGTTTTCTATTTTCAAAACTTTTTGCTACACTATTTTCAATTGCCTCGAAATCAAACATGAGCTCTTCTACCATGGCTGCTACAACCTCTGCAACAATTGGCTCGGTGCTTCCACCACCTCCAAGGACACAAGCTTCTTCACAGGCTCAAGCTCCCCCAAGGAGGACCGAAATTCACACAACTCGGGATGTTATCCCTACTCAGAATGTTCAAGGATCTGCTGCTTCAGGGAGAACCACTATTATGGCTTCTAATGATGAAATTCTAACATAGTTTGTTAATATACAGGATCAAATGAAGCAACAGCAGGAGACCAACCAAATGTTGATAAGAGAAATACAACTCTTGAAATCTAGCTCGAGTAGGCCTGCTGAGATACCATCATCAATCAGGGTCTCAACTGTGAGAGGATTAGGATATGCTTTAGGATATGGCCAGGATCCTCAGGCTGGTAACATATCTAATACTCTTAATACTCTTGCTACTAACAGTTTTGGATCCTTGCAGGATACAGGTATGACCTCAGCACTCTCTAGGGAGCTTCATAAATTAAAAGACATGATATCCAGTGTACTTGGGGTAGTTTAGCCGATTCCAAAAGTATCCCAGGATAGCCATAGGATATCCCGGTTTGCACATCCTATTTGTGATGCTGAAATTCCAAAAAGATTTCAAACTCCCAACATGAAGCTCTATGACGGGACCACAGATCCTGAGGAGCATATTGCTCAGTATAGGGAAAGGATGGAAATTAACCCTATCCCTCCGGATCTCAAGGAAGCATGCCTTTGCAAGGGTTTTGGAACCACTTTGATAGGATCAGCCTTAAAATGGCTCTTAAATGTTCCACCTCATTCAATTACATCGTTTGCTCATTTAGTTAATTTGTTTAATAGTCAGTTTTCTTGCAGTAGAAGTTTTGAGAAACTAACCAGTGATCTCTACAGGATAACTCAAGGTCCACAAGAATCCTTAAGGGATTATGTGAACAACTTTAGCAGGGAGTCCTTAGATATCCCACATCTTAACGTTGCAACAGCTGTGCAGGCTTTCAAGATGGGGCTGCAAAAGGATTCTCAATTTTATCAGGATCTTATAATGAATCCTTGCAGGAACCTGGATGAAGCTCGGAACAGGGCTTTAAGATATATTCGATTGGAAGACGACAAAAAGATGCAAGAGAGGAAGAATTCATCCTCAACCTATGAATCAACTAACAGGAAGTCAGAATCCTCGTATAAGCCATATGGCAGGAATGATAACAAGAAAGTGAATGTTGTTGAGGATGAGGATCCTGAGGAGTATCCTGAATTGTCAGAATATTGTTTTTTTGTTAATATACCTGAACTAATGTATGCTATGCAGGGTTTAGGAGATAAAGCAAGGTGGCCCAGAAAGAACCAGCAAAAGGCTGATTAGAGGGATAAATCCAAGTGGTGTGCATTCCATGAGGATTTTGGACGTGTTACGGAGGATTGCATAGCCTTGTGGAAGGAAATAAGCTACCTGCTAAGCAAAGGATATCTGAAAGATCTTCTGGGAAGAAAGAAGAATAAGGGTCAGGATCCTGAACGAGCAGCATCACCTCCCGCCGACGCCAAGATAATTAATTTTATCTCAGGAGGATCCGACATTTGTGGGACCTCTTATTCTGTAGCAAAAAGACATGCAAAGGAGGCTAAGGCAGAACGGGGAAACAGGCCGACCAGGATGACAACCCTTACAACTAATAAAGTGATAACGTTTGACAGTGATGACAGGGATAGTGTCCAGGATCCCCATCATGATGGTTTGGTAATAACTTTATATATTCCTAATCATTTTGTGCGCAGGATACTGGTGGATAATCGCAGCCCCGTCAACATAATTCAACTAGAAACGCTGAAAAGGATGAATATTTCCCAAATGGAGATCACTTCAAAATCCTCTGTACTTCTAGGGTTTAGTGGAGAGGCTAAGAATACTGTGGGGGAGATAAAACTGCAAGTATATGTTGAAGGAGTCAACTCAATGCAACGTTTTTATGTCATGAACTTCTTATCCTGCTACAATATCATATTGGGCAGGCCATGGATCCATGATATGAAGGCTGTGCCATCAACGTATCATCAGTGTATCAAGATCCCTACCCCTTGGGGGGTTGTCAAGGTGGAGAGTGATCAACAAGAGGCAAAGGAATGTTATACTTCCTCGATGAAATCTTCAACAAAGCCCAAAGCAGGATAGAAATTAAAGACACGAGCCCAGGATATCATGGTGGCTTCAGAGCAGGATGTTAAGAAAATTATCCTGGACTAGGATAATCCAGATATCTCGGTGCTCGTAGGAGCCAATATCCCTCAGGATATTGAAAATCAGTTAACTAACTTTCTGAAATGCAGGATGTCAATATTTGCATGGAAGCATGAGGATATGACAGGTATTTCTAAGGATATTATAACTCACAAGCTTGGAATTGACATGTCTTTCAAGCCAGTTTGGCAAAAGAGAAGGATGTTTGCTCCAAAGCGAAACACAATTATTCAAGAAGAGGTTGAAAGATTGTTGAAGTCCAAGATGATTAGGGAAGTTAAATTTCCAAACTGGCTAGCAAATGTGGTCGTGGTTCAAAAGAAGAGTGGGAAATGGAGAGTTTGTGTAGATTACACAGACTTGAACAAAGCATGTCCTAAAGACCCATTCCCTCCGCCTCATATAGACTCGATGGTGGATGTAACTGCCGGTCATGAGATGTTAACCTTCATGGATGCATCTTCAGGATTCCAGCTGATCCAAATGGAACCTTCAGACCAGGAGGACAATGCTTTCATGACACCAACATGTATTTATTGTTATACTGCTATGCCTTTTGGTTTGAAAAATGCAGGTGCAACATACCAAAGATTGGTGAACATGATGTTTAAAGACAAACTGGGGGACACCATGGAGGTGTACATTGATGATATGGTAGTAAAATCCAAGAAGGCTGAGGATCATCTCTAGGATATTGAAGGAGCATTTGATATCCTGGATTAGTATAACATGAAGCTAAATCCTGCCAAGTGCCATTTTGGAGTGGGGGTACGAAAGTTTTTTGGATATATGGTGACTAAAAGGGGATAGAAGCAAGCCCGGAACAGATCAAAGCTATCCTGGATCTCAAGTCATCTTCCAACATGAAAGATGTGCAAAGATTAACAGGACGAGTGGCAACGTTGAACATATTTATATCAAGATCCTCAGAGAAATGTAAAGAATTCTACGATATCCTGAAGAAAAATAAGAAATTTGAGTGGGGAGAAAAACATGAAGCAGCCTTACAGGAGTTAAAGCAATATCTTTCAACTGCACCTTTATTGATAAAGCCCGAGGATGGTGAACCATTATTTCTGTATCTTGCAGTATCAGGGAATGCAGTAAGTGTTGTTTTGGTCAAGGATCATGAAGGTCAGCAGTATCCTGTCTATTATGTTAGTAAAAGTTTATTAGATACTGAAACTAGATATTCACATTTAGAAAAATTGATATTAGCCCTAGTTATGGCGTCAACTAAGCTTAGACATTATTTTGAGACACATAGGATTCATGTTAAAACCAATTATCCTATTAAAAATGTGCTTAGGAAACCCGAGATGTCGGGTAGAATGGCTAAGTAGTCAATAAAGTTAAGTGCCTATGATCTAATATATGAACCTAGAAATGCTATAAAGTCTCAGGCTTTAGCAGACTTTGTGGCTGATTTCAGTAGTGATATTCAAAATGAAATAGACTTAGAAGTACAATAACTAGGAGAAACCTTAGAATCATGGACATTATATACTAATGGTGCATCTAATGTGAGAGGTGTAGGATTGGGTATACTACTAAAATCGCCACAGGGGGACATATTACACCAGGCTGTTAGGTGTGTGTTTTGGTCAAAAATCAGGCTAGGATAATGCAATCAAATCTTTGTTGTGAGGAATGATGCTTGAATCAATGAACAAATGTATGAATAACTTGCAAATGAATGAACAAGTGACACGAGGATTTATACGAGGAAAAAGCCCTTGATCAAGAGTTGAACTCCGGCATAAAAAACCTCAGGTGATGGAAACTACCGATCACCAACTATAATTAAACAAATGATCTTTACAACTCGGGATGATAACAAGCTTGTTACAAGGATCACTAGAGTGTAATGTGTATGAAATCGCCAAATGAACTGTTGAGAGCTTGCGAGAGTGTGTGTGTTAGCTAAAATAGCCAAGTGTTCTAATTCAAGCTTGTCATCCCCGTTTAAAATTAGAAATAACTAAAACAACTAACTATCAGCTAAATGTGCAAGTTTCCCACGATCTCCATAACGTTCACAAAACCATGCACGTGCGGAATATTGAGGGCATATTCCCCAAGAATATCGGCAAGAATAAGTCCAAGGCGTATACTCCTTCAAAACAAACTTAAATATAATAAAGGAAACCGTTAGTATAAGGATAACAACAAGGATCCTGAATCCTGATCCTGCAATGTCTTCTGAGGATCCTTAAACAGAATTGAGGATCCGTGATCCTGGCAGTGCTTGAGGATCCGTGATCCTTAGGATTGGAAAATCCTCCCCTAACAATTTCCCCCAAAATATAAGGAGTAAAATGTAATTTAACGAGTTGTATTTTTGATCTTATCTCCAACTGACTAACGGATATATAGCTGTTTGGATCGAACTAGCCGTTGCTGGTCTTACGTCATTGAAGTGACAATCCTGCAGAATCATCATTATAAATAGGTTAGAGATAAGGATCGATAGGCATTTAAATTCGTGCGTTACTTCCTTTAAATCCTCATTCAAAGATCAATCAGGTATCTTTCTTCTCCTTTACTCTTCATCTTCTTAATCTGTTCTTCTCGAAATCTTTAGATCACAATGAAGTTACGATCATCCCCTGCCAAGGATCACCAGAAAGATAGTCCTTTGAAAAGCCAAGGGATTATCAAAAGTACTCCGAAGGAACTCTGCAGCTTCACCGATCCGGAGATTGACCGGATTCGCCACTGTTTTCCGGCGAACACCGTCTTCAAGCTCTTTGACCCTACCGCCAAAAGTGATCTTGTTTCTGAAACCTGGGTTGCTTTTCCGGCCACCCCATTTCTGATAGGATACTCCTATCCTTTCCCCGCCTTCACTGAATCCTTCTTTTCTCTCACCAACATGTGCTACATTTTGGCCATGCCAATGATGTGGAGGGTTTTATATACCTTAGAGATAATCATTGAGCAGGAAGGTATAGAGTTGGGGATGTCAGAACTGGTTGAACCGTATAAACTTGTGAGCCATGGTTCACACCGCTTCTTATTCAAACATAAACCCGGCGATGCACACCCAATCCTCAAGACCACCAAGAATGACACCAACTGGAAGAAGCGTTTTTTCTTTGTTAGGAGGGATTCTATCCCGGATGGGAAGGATCTCCCAAGAAAGTGGGCCACACATGGTAGGATAGAGGATCCTTATAGATGGATCATAGGATAACTGATCCTTTTCTGTTTTGCAGCTATCTCTGTCTCTCATATCATTCCAACACCTGCAACAAAAGAGAGGATCGCTTCTTTTCGGAGCCTTGATCCTGCAATTAGATCATTCCAAGCAAACACAAAGGATTCTCAAGAAGTATCCTCCGGCTCAGTCAAAATGTCAAGTAAGTATCCAAGTTTGTATATGATTAAATGTTTAAATGAAAATAAAACAAGAATACTTATCTGTTGTTTTGTATTGGTAGGCGCTGGAAAATCCTCTAAGTCAGCCACTCGCTTCAGCGTTACTGATCTTAGTACTGTTGCTCCCCGGTCTGGAAAGAAGAAATCTGCTGCTAGCCCAAGTGTTCCAGTCCCTAAGCCTGTCATTTCCAAGGGCAAAGGAGGAAAGAAGAGGAAGTCCACCGAAGCTGACAACCTTGAAGGCCTGCCCCTCATCCGTCATCAGTTTGAAGAGTACTTTGCTGATGTAAGGATCCTTATCCTTAATTCTATCCTGCCCATATGAGGATAACTGATCCTAAATTCAATTCTTCTTTCTTTGCAGAAATTCGCTGAGATCCAGATGCTCTTTGATGCCTATGTTGAAGAAGCTGAGATGAAGGAGCTGGACTTCCAGAAGATCTTCTTGGCTAAGGATGAGACCATCTCCCGCCTTGAAAAAGAGCTTGACTTGGCAAAGAAGCAGCTGGTAATGGCCCACATCACTGCTGGCCAGGAGAAGAATGAGGTGTTGGAGGACGCCAAACTCTCTGCTGCCATTGCCATGTACAAGACCAAACTGCAAATGGCTCAAGAGGCTGAGGATCCTGACTTTGACAGGACCAACTGGGACCAGGAGGGCTGGAAGGCTAGGCTGGCTGAGCTTGATGATGAAGAGGATGCTGGAAAGGTCTTGATGCTTGAGGCAAGCGGCAACGGGGCTAAGGATCAAGCTGGTGATGCTGGGGCAGGAGGTGATGGTAATGGTGATGCAGCGAAGGTTTGAGCTGCAGAAATGGGCGATGATGGATTTATCTAGACGCGGCCGGAGCCTATTTTTTTATAGTTTGGTAGTGGTTTTTGTTTGATGGTGTTTTTCTCGAACAATTGTTGGTTTGTACTTAAACAATAGTAATTAGGTTTAAGGATCACTGATCTTTCAGACAATAGGTAGGATTACAAATGGTGGAGGGATCCTCTGTTTGGGGGATGAAGCCATTGTGATCCTGCCGTCCTTTATATTCCTGCACTTAGACCTTGTTAACATGGACACCCTTTGCCAACCCAAGTGGACGGGCCACGTTTTACTGATAGAAACTTGGGTTGGCAATTTTGACAAACTTTTAAGGGTTTAACTTTTGATAAATAAATAAAATCTTAATCTTTTGGCTATCTCATGTGTTGTTATTTCTATGAATACTTTATTTTTCAATTGTTATAATATACTTTGTTTGAATTTATAAGCTATAAGAAAAAGTTTAATAGGTTATGTCAAAAAGTTTAGGATATGATCAAGGATCAAATATCCTATAATCGATAAATTCAAAAAAGTAGTGTAACTTAAGGATCATGTATCATGTTATCAAAGAATAAGGGTAACTTAGATAAATAAAGAATAAAATCAAAATGATCAAGGATCATACCTGAGAATCCAAGTTAGGAACCTAAACCTTTAACATTTACAATCAGGATAACCAAAAGACAAACCTTAGCAAAAAGTTAGGATCAAGGATCCTTAACTGTTTAACTTCAAGAACCAGAAATGGAACACAACTTGGGACTAAGCCATTATAAGAGAAGAGTTAGCAACTGGGGACAAGCCCAACAATTCGGGGGACAAGCCCAAAAAACTGGGGACAAGCCCAAAGGATCTTGTGTAAACTGGAGTATGGCCCTCACTGGCGACTATCCAAACTTAGTGACATGAAAATGCTAAAACCTTAGCTAACGTGAAAACGTTAGAAACCTTAGGAACGGATGTATGGTACATCTACCATTATACGTAGGATCCTGAATACAGCCAGTACAATGAAATTGTCAGCCGAGTACTGGTCCTATTGCCATGAACTGCATCAGGATCATCGTGCACTGCTGGCGATATTAGGGACAGGCCCAACAAACTGGGGGCTAGCCCAAATAAATGGGGTCAAGCCTAAATAACTAAGGTCAAGCCCAAATAACTGGATACTTCTGTGGATACTCAATCCTTTGTCAAGGATATATCAACCTTCTGCAAAACTCAGAATTAAGTGAAAGAAGGATAAAGGATCCAGGATCCTTCTCCTTGTATATAGGATAATTAAAGAATGAAATAGTTTGAGATTAGGTCATTACCAAAATGAGGATCCTCCATCCTGTAAGGATCCTTCGAGGATATCGGTCATGTAAGTAGTTGAGGATCCTAGATCCTTACTACATGAAATATCTCTTCAGGTGGACATCATTCCAAGCTCTTGGTAGCAAATCACCTTCCATTGTTAGCAATCGATATGCCCCCTTTCCTGCCTCAGCTTCAATCAGGTAGGGGCCTTCCCACTTTGGTGCCAACTTTCCATCTGCAGGATTTGTGGTATTCTAAAATGCTTTCCTCAACAGCATATCACCAACTTAGAATTTCCTGATCCTGACATTCTTATTGTAGGCTCCAGCCATCCTTTGTTAATAACTAGCCATCCTTATCCTTGCCAAATCCCTGATTTCTTCTATAGTATCTGTTTTGGTAAAAAATAAGCAAAGATAATACAACCAAATCTTTTGTTGTGAGGTGTGATGCTTGAATCAATGAACAAGATTAAGGATCACTCAGAAATGTAATGAACAAATAACACAAGGATTTATACGAGGAAAAAGGCCTTGATCAAGAGTTGATCTCCAGCATAAAAAACCTCGGGTGATGGAAACTACCGATCACCAACTAAGATTAATCTAAAGAAGTTTACAACTCGGGATGATAACAAGCTTGTTACAAGGATCACTAGTGTGCAATGTGCAAAAATGTATGAAATCGCCGAGCAGTCCTTGAGAGCTGTTACGGGAGTATGTGTGTTTGCTAAATTTGCTAAGTGTTCTAACTAAGCTTGTTATCCCCATTTTAAATTAGAAATAATTAAGCTAACTAGCTATCCGAATTCTGTGCAAGCTCACCACGATCTCCATAACATCCACAAGAGCCAAGCACGTGCGGAATATTAAGGGAATATGCTCCAGGAATATCGGTGAAACTTGGTCCATGCCTTTGCTCCTGCAAAACAAGTTTACGTACAAGGTAGACAATTGTTAGTATAAGGATAACAATAAGGATCCTGAATCCTGATCCTGCAACACCTACTAAGGATCCTTAATTCAAACAGAATTGAGGATCCATGATCCTAGTAGCATTTGAGGATCCGTGATCCTTAGGATGAAAAAATCCTCCCCTAACAATTGCCCCCAAAATATAAGGAGTGAAGTGTAATTTTGGCGAGTTATATTTTCTTGATCTTATCCGTAAAAAACTAACGGATATATAGCCGTTAGGATCGAACTATCCGTTGCAGATCCTACGTCACTTGAAGAGACATCCCTGCAAAATCATGATTATAAATTCAAGTTAGAGATAAGGGTTAGGAAGCATTTAAATTCGTGCGTTACATTCTTTAAATCCTCATTCGAAGATCAAGTAGGTAATTCTCTCCCCTTTCTCTTTTCTCTTTCTTACTCTGTTCTTCTTCTTTCTCAAAATCTCCGAATCACAATGAAGCTAAGATCATCCCCTGCTAAGGATCATCAGAAAGATAGTCCTTTAAAAAGCCAAGGGATCATCGAAGACTCTCCGAAGGAACGTTGCTGCTTCACTGATCCTGAGATCGACAAGATTCGCCATTTCTTTCCGGCGAGCACTGTTTTCAAACCCTTTGACCCTACCGTCCTGAGTGATTTTATCTCTGAAACCTGGGTTGCATTTCCAGTCACCCCATTTATGATAGGATACTCTTATCATTTTCCTGCTTTTACCCAATCTTTCTTCTCCCTTACTGGCATATCCTATATCCAGGCAATGCCTATGATGTGGAGGGTTTTATTTACCCTTGAGAGGATCATTGAGCAGGAGGATATAGAGTTAGGAATGTCTGAACTTTCCGAACTGTACAACCTTGTGAGCCATGGTTCACACCGCTTTCTATTCAAACATAAACCCGGTGAACCTCATCCAATCCTGAAAACCACCAAGAACGCCACCAAGTGGAAGAAACGTTTTTTCTTTGTCAGGAGGGATTCCATCCCGGATGGGAAGGATCTTCTAAGAAAATGGGCCACCCATGGTAGGATAGAGGATCCTTATAGAAGGATCATAGGATACCCCTGTTTCGGTTGAGGATCACTGACATCTTTTCTGTTTTGCAGCCATCTCTGTTTCCCATCTCATTCCATTATCTACAACGAAAGAGAGGATCGACGCCTTCTGGAATCTTGATCCTGCCACAAGATCATTCCAAGCAATCACCAAGGATTCTCAAGAAGTATCCTCAGGCTCAATCACAATGTCAAGTAAGTATCCATGTTTGTATGTAATTAAATGTTTAAATGAAAATAAAACAAGAACACTTATCTGTTATTTTGGATTGACAGGCGCTGGAAAATCCTCAAGGTCTGCCACCCGCTTCAGTGTTACCGATCTTACTGCTGTTGCTCCCAGGTCCGGGAAGAAAAAGACTGCTGCTAGCCCAAGCACCATAGTCCCCAAGCCTGTCACCTCCAAGGGGGGGGGGGGGAAGAAGAGGAAAGCTACTGAAGCTGAAAATCTTGAAGGCTTGCCTCTTATCCGCCACCAGTTCCAAGAATACTTTGCTGATGTAAGGATCACTGACTCTGCTTGATTATCCTGCCCACTTGAGGATCACGGATCCTAAACTTTACCTTGTCTTTTTGCAGAAATTCGCCGAGATCGAGATGTTGTTGGATGCTTATACTGAGGAAGCTGACCAGAAGCAAAGGGACTTCCAAAAGATCTTCCTGGCTAAGGATCAGACCATCTCCTCCCTTGAGAAAGACCTCAATCTGGCTAAGAAGCAGGTGGTCATGGCCCAGATAAATGCTGATCATGAGAAGAATGATCTGCTAGAGGATGCTAAAGTCTCTGCTGCCATCACCATGTGCAAAATCAAGCTGCAAATGGCCCAGGAGGCTGAGGATCCTGACTTCGACAGGACCACTTGGGATAAGGAAGGATGGAAGGCGAAGCTGGCTGAGCTTGAGGATGAAGAGGAGGAGGCTACTAAAGTCTTAGCAATTGAGGCGAGTGGCAGTGGGAAGGACCAGGTTGGTGGTGATGATGCTGGTGGTGATGCAGCCAAGGTGTGAGCTGCCGAAATGGGCGATGATGGATATTTCTAGACGTGGCCGGAGCCCATTATTTAGGATTTGGTAGTGGTTTTTTGGTTATGGTGTTTTTCATGAACAATTGTTGGTCTGTAATAACTAAACAATAGCTATTAGGGTTAAGGATCATGGATCCTTTGAACAATAGGTAGGATAATAGGTGGTGGAGGGATCCTCTGTTTGGGGGATGAAACCACTTGTTATCCTGCCATATTTTATTTCCTGCACTCTTAAGATCCGTTAACAATGGACACCCTTTGTCAACCCAAATGGACGGGCCACGTATTGCTGGTAGAAATTTGGGTTGGCAATTTTGACAACCTTAAAAGGGTTTAACTTTTGTGAATAAATAAAACTTTAACTTTTTGTCTATTTCTTGTGTTGTTATCCTTGTGAATTCTTTATTTTTCAACTGTTGTTATACACTTTGTTTGAATTTATCAAGTTTAATAAATCATGTTTAAAAATTTTAGGATATGATCAAGGATCAAATATCCTATAGTCGATAAACTCAGAAAAGTTATGCAACTTAAGGATCATTAGTTCTGTTGTCAAAGGATAAGGGTCACTTATACAAATAATGAATAAAATCGGAGTGATCAAGGATCATACCTGAGAACCCAAGTTAGGATCCTAACCCCTTAACATTTATAATCAGGATAACCAAAAGACAAACCTTAGTGGAAGGTAAGGATCAAGTATCCTTGGTCGTTTAGCTTCAAAAACCTGAAATAGAATTTAACTTGGGACTAAGCCAATATAAGAGAAAAGTTAGTAACTGGGGACAAGCCCAACAATTCTGGGGACAAGCCCAAAGGATAAATGGGGACAAGCCCAAAGGATAACTGGGGACAAGCCCAAAGGATCTTGTGTAAACTTGAGTATGGCCCTCACTGGCGACTATCCAAACTTAGTGACATGAAAATGCCAAAACCTTAGCTAACGTGAAAACGTTAGAAACCTTAGGAACGGATGTATGGCACGTCTACCATTATACGTAGGATCTCGGATACAGCCAGTACAATGAAATTGTCAGCCCCTAAAGCGAGTACTGGTCCCATTGCCATGAACTGTACCCGGATCATCGTGCGCTACTGGCGATACTGGGGACAGGCCCAGGAACTGGGGACTAGCCCAAACAACTGGGGTCAAGCCCAAATAACTTGGGTCAAGCCCAAATAACTGGATACTTCTGTGGATACTCAATCCTTTGTTAAGGATACCTAAACCTTCTGCAAAACTCAGAATCAAATGAAAGGAGGATAAAGGATCCAGGATCCTTATCCTTGTATATAGGATAATTAAAGAATGAAATAGTTTGAGATTAGATCATTACCAAAATGAGGATCCTCAGTCCTGTAAGGATCCTTCAAGGATACTTGTCAGGTAAGGATCATGGATCCTTATCTCATGAAGTATTTCTTCAAGTGGACAGCATTCCAAGCTCTTGGTAGCAAATCACCTTCCATTGTTAGCAATCGATATGCCCCCTTTCCTGCTTCAGCTTCAATCAAATAGGGGCCTTCCCACTTTGGTGCTAACTTTCCATCAGCAGGATTGGTGGTATTCTGAAATACTTTCCTTAACACCATATCACCAACTTGGAATTTCCTGATCCTGACATTTTTGTTGTAGGCTCCTGTCATCCTTTGTTGATAACTAGCCATCCTTATCCTTGCCAAATCCCTGAGTTCTTCTATAGTATCCAAGTCTTGAACCAAGTTTTCGGCATTTTCTTCAGGATCACGAATGTTCGTTCTTGCAGTAGGAACCACCATCTCTGTAGGGATCACTGATTCTGCTCCAAATACCAAAGAGAATGGGGTTTAGCCGGTAGCATTCTTGGGAGTTGTCCTATCAGCCCATAATACATAAGGTAGTTCTTCTGCCCACTTTCCTTTCTTGGATCCAAGCTTCTTTTTCAAATTGTTGATGATGATCTTGTTGGATGATTCTGCCTGCCCATTAGCTTGTGGGTGGACTGGTGTTGATGTTATCATCTTAATCCCCCAGCTGTCACAAAAGTTAGTAGTTCTACTCCCAATAAATTGGGATCCATTATCACAAACAATTTCAGAAGTGATACCAAATCTAGTAATAATATTTCTTTTGATAAAGGATATCACTTCTTTTTCTCTGACTTGAGCAAAGGCTTCAGCCTCTATCCACTTGGAGAAGTAATCCGTCATAGCAAGCATGAATACTTTTCCACCAGGTGCCTTGGGAAGTTTACCCACTATATCCATCCCCCATCTCATGAATGGCCAAGAAGAGGTTATAGGATGCAAGAGCTCTGCTGGTTGGTGAAGAATGTTACTATGTCTCTGACAAGGATCACACTTCTTAGCATAATTCACAGTATCCTTCTTCATAGTAGGCCAATAGTATCATGTCCTTAAGATCCTTGAGAATAATGCCCTGCCCCCAGTGTGGTTTCCACAATCTCCTTCATGAAAATCCTTTAGGACTTCTTGGATTCTGGGATCCTCAATGCATCTTAGATATGGTCCTCTAAGAGATCGTTTATATAATATGTTATTCAATATTGTAAATTAAGATACCTTATGTTAGGGGAGGATTTTCTAACAATTAGTGATCCTTATTCGTTATCCTAATTAATGATCCTTACTTCTGTGACAGATAGTGATCCTCAGAAGAGCTTCAGGATCAGGATCATGGATCACTTTAAGGATCCTCATACTGACGATTGTTTGTTTGTGTTTTATATTACTTCGCAGGAGTAACAAGCTTGACTTGGTCTTGGCAACGTTACTATGGAATATTCCACGGGTATTTCGCACACGTTTGACTGGAAATGGACGTTGTGGAGAACGTGGGAGCTTGGCACAAAAGTCGGATAGTTTGTTATTGTAGCTAACTTCTATTTTTAAAGGGGTGACGAGCTAGAATTAGAACACTTAGCCATTTTCAGCTACACACACTCTCATACAATCGCATTCTTGAAGCTCTCGACGAACACTTATTAGTTTTCACTCACTTTTACACATCTCACAATAGTGATCCTTGTACCTAGCTCGTTACTATCCGAAGTTGTAAACATTTATTGATTTATTTGAGCTTGGTGATCGGTAGTTTCCATCACCCGGGGTTTTTTGTGTCGGAGATCAACTCTTGATCAAGGGCTTTTTCCCCGTATAAATCTTTGTGTCGTTTGTGCAATTTACCTTGAAGTGATCCTTATCATTGTTCTACATTTAAAGCATCATACCCCGTAACTAAGAGTTTGGTTGCATTATCCTCATTAGATTTTTTGACCAAAACAGTTTGGCGCCATCCGTGGGACAATTGGTGCTTCATTCCTAAGAAGTTTTTCTGTTGGTGGTCGTTCCGGTTCATTGCATACAAATACATGGCTTCATCATTGAAGAATACCTCTACTGCAATGTCTGCGGTCAATTCATCTCAGGGCATTCCACCTTTGCCTCCACCACCTTCTGGACCTCAGAAAAATGCCGAGAAGAAACCAACTCCAATTTTCTCCAAACCTCCAACTTCTTCTGCTTCTTACACTCCCACTACTAGTGACATGTTTACTTTGATTTTGCAGATGAAGGATCATATACAGCAACAGGATAAGACCAATGAAAGAATTCTCAAAGAAATCGGTGATCTCAAGAAACAAAAGAAAACGGCAGAGGATCATTCCCCACTGGTGCCCAAATCTTTGAATTTTGATACTCCGGTGATTACTTCTCAGCCATCAGTGGTTCCAGATGTTCAATATGTGGGTGGACCAAAAGGAGTGCACTACGGAACAACAACAGTGACTCAGGCATCGGGTTCCTATTTCCAGCCAGCAGGATCCTATCCTCAGTATATAGGATCCTTCATGAATTCAGGAGGTTACTCAGGAGCGCAGCAGATTCAAGGATTTTCCCTTGTTCCAGGATCATCCAAGGTTCAAGGATCCTCCTTTATTCCAGGATCGTCCCAGGTTCAAGGATCCTCCTTTGTTCCAGGATCATTCCAGGTTCAAGGATCTTCCTTTGTTCCAGGATCATCCCAGGTTCAAGGATCCTCTTTTGTTCCAGGATCATCCCAGGTTCAAGGATCCTCTTTTGTTCCAGGATCATCCCAGGTTCAAGGATCCTCCCTTGTTCTAGGATCATCCCAGTTTCAGGGACCCTTCCAGATGCCAGGATCCTTGAGGAGTTTGCAAACAGGAAGTTCAGATGTCCATCAGGGAGATTTTATTCCAATGCAGACCAATGCTTCTACTGGTCCTTCGATCATTCCAGAGCCCCAACAATATGGATTAACATCCATTCTTCCTAATTTGAATCCAATGGGAGGTAACACTTTTAATAATTCCTATGCTACTAACCATGGCCTTATGCAGGATCCAGGTATCAATCATGCCATGGCCAGAGAATTGCAAAAGTTGAAGGATATGATATCAAGTGTTCCAGGAGTGGTCAAACCTATCCCAGAGATTGCAGATGGGAGCCACAGGATATCTCGTTTTGCACCACCGATCTGTGATGCTGAGATACCCAAGAGGTTCCATGTTCCAACTATGAAGTTGTATGATGGTTCGACGGATCCTGAAGAACACATAGCACAATACAGGGAGAGGATGGAGATCAATCCAATCCCAGAAAGGTTAAAGGAAGCATGCCTGGGCAAAGGATTCGGATCCACTCTTACTGGATCAGCTCTCAAATGGCTGCTAAGACTTCCTCCTTACTCTATTACTTCATCTGCTAATCTAGTTAATTTGTTTAATAGCCAATTCTCATGCAGTAGGAAATTTGAACGATTAACTAGTGATCTCTATAGGATAACCCAGGGTCATAATGAATCATTAAGGGATTACATTACTAAATTCAGTAAAGAATCCTTAGACATTCCCAACTTGGATATAGCCACGGCTGTTGAGGCCTTTAAAATGGGATTGCTTAGGGATTCGTCGTTCTATGATGATCTTGTTATGACACCATGCAGGAACTTAGATGAGGTAAGAACCCGGGCACTTAGGTTCATTCGGCTAGAGGATGACAAGAGGATCCAGGAGAGGTTAGCAGGATCCTCAAAGCAAGATAAGCAAGGATCCTCATTCAGGAACAACAAGTTCAGATCCTACAACAGATCTGATAACCAGAACGTGCATTCCGTTGATCAAGAAGAGGATGATGAGGATTATCCTCCAATTTCTGAATATTGTTTTTCTGTTGATAACAATGAACTAATCCTTGCGATGCAGAATCTAGGTGATAAAGCTAGATGGCCCAGAAAAAATGATAGGCCAGCTGCAACTAAGGATAAATCAAAGTGGTGTGCATACCATGAAGATTTTGGGCATCTCGCAGAAGAATGCATTGCACTGAGAAAGGAAATTGGATACTTGTTGAGCAAGGGGCATCTAAAAGAATTGTTGGGAAGAAAAAAGTTAAGGACTCAGGATCCTGAAAAGATCCCTGAGAAGGCTCCAGCCCCTCTAGCAGATGCACAAGTAATAAACTTTATTTCTGGAGGATCAGACATTTGTGGCACATCCTTCTCAGCAGCTAAAAGGCATGCAAAGGAAACTAAAATGGATAATGGAGAAAGACCCGTTCGAACATCAAGTGTCTCCGAAGGAAAAGTCATAACCTTTGATGAGGATGATCGTGTTGATATCCAGGATCCTCATCACGATCGTTTAGTTATTACTCTTTTCATTTCTAACCATTTTGTCCGCAGGATCCTTATAGACGGAGGAAGTTCAGTGAACATTATCCAGCTTGATGTTCTAAAGAAGATGGGTATCCCTGAATCAGATATCATACCAAGATCCTCCGTGCTCGTGGGATTTAGTGGCGAAACTAAGAATACCCTGGGGGACATTAAACTCCCAATATACATCGAAGGCCTACACTCATATCAAAAATTTTGTGTTATTGACTGTTTATCTTGTTGTAATGTTATCCTTGGCAGGCCCTGGATACACGATATGAAGGCAATCCCATCTACCTACCATCAATGTGTGAACCTCCCTAGTCCTTGGGGAATAGTGAAGATTGATAGTGATCAGCAGGAGGCTAAGAATTGCTATACTTCATCGATGAAACCAGCCTCGAAGTCAAGGGAGCAATAGCAATCAAAGTATCCTCCAAGGGATGTGTTGGAGGCAAGAGAGCAGGATGTGGTAGAAGTCCTCATGGATCCTGATGATCCTGAATCCAAAATCTATATCGGATCGGGGATCCTTGGCGATATGAAGGAAGACCTTATATCCTTCCTCAAAAGGAGAAAGACTACCTTTGCATGGAAACACGAAGACATGACTGGTATATCTAAAGATGTAATCACTCACAAACTTGGCATTGATAAGTCCTTCAAACCAATCCATCAAAGGAGAAGAAAGTTTGCACCGGAAAGAAATGCCATTATCCAAGAAGAGGTAGAGAA
>JARYGA010048933.1:0-18640 GCA_030545235.1 Helianthus tuberosus | reverse complement strand
ATAAACAATTTGAGGGATTGTGTTAACATATAAAAACGCACCCAAAGGTGAGTACACAGTCCCCTCTTTTACGTTTTCAAATGTTTTGGGGTGATTCATATGTTCCTATTCATTATTTTCATGATTTCGACTATATGATTTCACATGCATAAGTACAATCTTTTGACGAATTGAACTATTATCTATGGTTTAAACGACTGATTTCCAAGGTTTGTTAGAACTAATTGTTTATCTATACTGTTATTTATACATTCATTAACAATGATCAAGCCGATTGGTAGTACAATATAGCGCTATAGGACTAGACACCCCATTCCTGTTGTATGGAATGTCAGAAACCAAATTTTATCCAAATAGAATTTGCCTTTGTGGTATTTCTATAGTCTCTAAAGTGTAGTTTGATGCAGTAAGGTTTAAATGTATTGCTAAATCGCGATTTATGGTATATTTTGATATACTACCAACGTGATACTGTTTGCCAAAGCATAATTTGATATGCTATTATTTACCAAAGTATAATTTGATATACTATGTACAAATCCAACATATATTTTGTTATTTACTAAAACATAGTTGATATGTTATTTACCAAACCAAAGTATACTTATGATATACTACCGAAAACTATTATTTTATCAACTAAAGTATATTTGATATACTATCTGTTTAACTGTTTTGAAACTAAAATATATTTTAATATATTACTTATCCGACTTTCTTAAAAACAAGGTATATTTTTATGTATACTACATTTTTTATATCAATGCAAAGTGTTCTAGTAACCAAACTTTTATCAAGGATTCATGGCTACTTTTATAAACATATAATCTTTTCTTATATGTTCCAAAGCCATGAATCTAATTCACAAAACCTATGTTACTCACAGGTATTTTTATGCTGACGTATTTACTTTCACATATGTTTCAGGTTTATTTCGTGACGACTATTGATTGCTTTACATAGGATGGACACGGGCCTTAGTAATTATAAAAACATGAATGGCAATTGTACTGTTTGTTGATCAAATTCTAAGACAATGTAACTTTTTATGTAATAAAATAATATTCTAAATTCCATGTGTTGTGAAACAATGATTCTGTTGCAACACTCCCCGACGTTTCCGCCACGATTTGTTGTTTTACGTGGTCGGGGTGTGACACCAGTAGACCTCGAGGACGAGATCTAAAACAAGGTGGGGAGGATATAACAACCCTCCTAAGACCCTTTAACGTGACCCTAAAACGTTCCTTATATATCCCGTACACGAGAAACGGACCCAGAATACCTTTATATTTATAAAAATCAAATAAAAACAAATATAAAGGGTTGTTGCGGGCTGCGACCCAGACTCCCTTGGTCTCTCGCGGGGTGCGATCCCCGGTTGCTTGCCTGACACCCATGCCGCCACGTGTCGACACGTGGCAGGGCTAGATTCGCTGACTGGCCAAGCCTACGGCTTAACCTACATTTGTCGCGGGCCGCGAAGGCCGACCTTAAGTTTGTCGCGGGCCGTGAGCTGCCTTTGATCAACCTATAAATAGAGGTCGATCGGCTCATTTGTTCAACGTTCAAATTTCGAATTCTCTCTCAAACTTTCTGTAGGCAATTATTATACTCGAGTATTATACCCCTACAAAGAGAAGCTATGCCTCGTTGTAAGTTCTATAACCTTGCTGTTACCCTAGACGATCGATCTAGGGCTCCTTAACGCATGTCAAGGCTCTGCCTGACTCATTCATTGGAGTTCTGTCTCGTATTACACCCGATTGATTTAGGACTCTGTAATGCATGTCAAGGCTCTGCCTGACTTAGTCATTGGAGTTCTGTCTCGAGTTGTACGGGGTAAAGTGATTTGGGTTATTTTACTAACACGTGTGCATTGTTTAAATTTTAATAGATAATAACTAGGACATTCCCAGGAAGCTTTAGTTTTACCTAAGTAAACAATGTGAGTACATCTTACTTTTTGTCACCTTTTTGTAAACTGTTTTTACAAAACCTCAAATGTTTTAAGATTATAATTAACAGTGATTGAGTCTATGTATTCTATAATTACTGCCGGTATGTTGGGGTTTTGTATACAAAATGTGAAAGACGTTACCATTGGATAAAGAGTTAGCCAATGAGTAATATGACCCACAAGTCAGGTGTTGACAGTATTGAATGAGTAACTGTGTAGATATAAACATTGTAATCGCTCTCAATACTGTGAAGTTGTAAAACCGTTTTGATTAAACTGAGATTCGCTCGCAAGTATTTCTTGCTGATAAAATCTTTTTAAAACACGTTTCAGGTAACAAAATGTGAAAACCAATAGAAGCCAGCTGGAGAGCACTGAAGGCTTGGAAAATTGGCTATAAAAGTTACCTAAATAAAAAGGAGTTTTTGTTTTCAATAATTAGGGTTTATCCCTAAAAATGTATTGTCAAATGAACTTGGGTTTTATCCCAATGATTTATTATTATAAAAGTTTGGTGTTTAAACTCTGATAAAAATATTTCCTAACTACGGTCCTGATGTATTCCGCTGCTAAATTAATATACACCGATACCACCAGCTCTGCGCAACTCTCGCGGCACCCTCCTCCCGGGGCAGGGGGTCAGGGGCTGCGAAAAGATTGCTGAGTTGTTCCTTGTGAAGCTACTGGAGTTAACTTCTGGCTTGACCTTTTGCTTCCCTTTTGTCTATTTGGAGCAGACTCTACATTATAAAAACACAAGGAGTTAAAGCCTATAATATACAAACACTACGGGCACTAAAAGAAGTCATTCACCTGGTGTCTTATTTCCCTGTTCAGTACACTTTCTTTTGTTGTTACCTCTAGCCCCACAATTACCACAAGTCATTATCACCCCATGCTTGGTAAGTTTCCCTGGTCTCTTTGGATCCTCATGAGGATCCCTCTTTCTATTCTTCTTAGGCCTCCCAGGTTGAGATCTTATTGGTGGTGGATCTATAGGGTGGTGAATCTTGGGCCAATACCTTTCACTAGGTATTGGAGGGATTGAGAACTCATAATCCTTCATGTATGTGTCTTTGTGGTAACACACATCAACATACTCTTCTGCATTTTTATGTAAAAATCTAGCTACTGCACAAACATGTTTACATGGATACCCCCAAATCCCATTTCCTACATGTGCAGGTTCTATTATCTAGATCCATAGAAACATCATCAAAATCCCTGACTTGAAACACATGATATGATGAGGGATACAACTCACATCTATATGCAGCCTATTTTGAAAAATCAAGCTTTTCTTAGATTTTAGGGCATATAACAACATCCCTGGCACTCATTTCTGTTCTTTTAGTAACCCGCCTACTCATGACCTGAATCCTTATGTCCTCTAACATGTGTATAATGTGTTTTGACCTTGCATTGATGATAAAACCATTAAAAGTTTCTGCCATGTTGTTTACTATAACATCACACTTTGTGTGAGTGTTCAAATAACACCTGTTGAACCAATTGGGATTCTACTTCAGTAAGGCCTCTACTGCATCAGGGTTTATGGTCCACATCTCTTCAATAGCTTGCAAGTAATCAACTTCACAATAGGCCCTAGTTGATTTCCAAAATAACTCCTTCAACTCTTCATCTTTGTATGTTTTGTGCCAGTTAGCATAGATGTGTCTTGCACAGTTTCTATGCTCAACCTTTGGCCATACCATTGCAACAGCATTTAACAGACCCTGCAAGAGCAATACAACAGTGTCACGCATAAGTGATGAATAATCAAATTATTGGTTAGGGAGATCTACCTTTTGCTGGTCAGATATAAATGTCCATGATTCACCATCATCAGTTACTCCCAAACATTGCCTAAGCTCATCCATAAACCATCCTAAACTCTCATTATTTTCCCCTTCAACTACTGCCCATGCCAAATGAAAATTTGGTCATTACCATCCCTTCCCACAGCTGTTAACAACATCCCTCCAAGGAAAGTTTTAAGAAAACACCCATCTAAGCACAACACCTTCCTGCATCCTGCTAAAACCCTTTTTGACTCCATCAAAACAAACAAACAGTCTAAAGAATGCTTCACATGTGGCCTCTGGATCTAGATTAATGAAACCTGGTGGAGCAGTTTCTAACCTAAAGGTTGATGATGGATCTGCTTTCCTTAAAACTTCCAGGTATGAACCAATTTTACTATAATGATCTCTCATTGAACCATGAAGCTTCTTGTGTGCACTTAATTTAGCCTTGTAAGCTAATCACTTAGTTAAAATTACCTTTAACTTCTGTTTAACTGCTGATTGAATCTCCTTAGCAGACCAATTTGGCTTGGCCTTAAACAAAGGAAGGAACTCATCCCCTAAAAACATGGCAGTTAGCTGTCTATTCTTGATCATGTTTCTCTGGCAGCTGTGTTAGTTCTTCACACTTTTAATCATGTAACACTCTTTCCCTTTGTTTAGTGAACAATATAAATAGAAAGGACACCCTGGTACACACTTCAATACTAAACGACCTTCTTCCTTATTATCATTCTTTGCAATGATCAAATTCCTGCCATTAGTCACATCATATCTTCTCACTGCCTCCTTAAAACGATCCCTTGATGCAAATCGTATTCCAACTTTCCAAGTAAACTTTTTCCAGTTAGTGTGTTCATTTACACTTGGAGTAGTTTCTTTGTACTTCTTACCTCTTATATCATCATCCTCACTCTCACCAGGTGTAGCAACGTCACCATCAGATTCCTCGTAACTACTGTATCCCTCTACATGTGCACACCCTGCATCATTAGATTCACTCAACTTACCTTCTTTTTCATAAGGTTTAGTACACTGTTCAACTAACTTCTTTTTAGCTTCAAGTGCATCCTTATTAGCTCGTTTAATGGCATCTTGTGACTATCCCCATTCAACATCTTCTCTGTCTGAATCTGAGCCAGTTACTTCATCATGAACCTCATCATCATTACCCTCCTTAAGAAAACCCTCCTCTTCATCTGAACTTGACTCTTCTATCCCATTTAAGTCAACTTTATACTCACTGTCTTCACTGTCATCTCCATCTGCACCCTCTTGTACACTAGGCTCCTTATCAAAACCAATCCCTTCTTCCTCTACACCCTCTTGTACACTAGTCTGCTTATCCAAACCAATCCCTTCTTCCTCTAGAACCTCTTCTACACTAGGCTGCTTATGCAAACCAACTGTTTCTTTCGATACACCTTCTTGAACAATATACTCCTCATCCAAATCAAATGCCCATGTAGCCTCTTGTACACTAGGCTGATTATGCAAACCAACCGGTTCTTTAGGAACAGACTCCTTTCCTGAGGCTGTAGATCCAGATCTAGGGACTTCAAGTACAGGAGTGGTAACACTTTTGTCAGATGCCCTACTCACTCTCCTGACATGGACTACTTTCTTTTTGGACTGGGTTATAAGTTTTTTGGGTCGACCTCTTCGTTTAATGGGTTGGGAACTGGATTGGGCTTGTGGTTTAATGGGTGGTGAATTGGATTGGGCTTGTGGTTTACTGGGCCGGGACATGAAATGGACTTCCTGTTCATGGGTAATTGGACATGCTTGAATAAATACTTCAATGAATGGTTCAGACCATATTCGAGCCTTTAATGCAATCTCCATAACATCATTATCATTCCTAAAAAGCTTGAATTCACCATTATTAGCATTTAATCTATACATGTAAAAATCCCTAGTTTTATAACACCCAGTATCCATTGCATACTCTAACAACTCAAAGTATGCAATGTGATCAACATCCATACGTAGCAACTTAGATTGACCTCCAATATATTGAGGTTGATCAAAACCAAAATCCAGTGTTCCACCATACCAAAGCATCACATCGATAACCTCCATCAGTGCAATAAGTGTACGATATCAAAATACAATTAACCCTGATAGAAAACGTACCTCTGTATTGGTTGCAAACATCGATTAGGGTTTGATCGCCATTGATGAAGATGAGCGTCTGATGTAGTGGTTATAGTGAAGTGTTAGGATATTAGGGATTTTAAAGATGATGAATCAGGGCTAATTTTCCACATCAGATTTAAATGACACGTCATAAATGCCACATCAGATTTAAAGGACATGTAGGCTAATTTTCCTGACCAGGTTAGTGTTTATTTAACGAGGGGGTCCCATGACAAACAATGTGTTAAGTTGGGAGTGGTGTGAGCCAAAGTCAAAGTTGAGAGAGCCAGTGACCAAATGGCAATAGTTGGAGGTGTTTAAATCCATTAACCCATTATATTTTCTATTCCATTGATTACAAACATCGAATGTAAAGCTAAGCAAAGTTAGGGAGTTTTCCGTCATTTAAATATGGAGCACATTGTAAATGGAATAGAAGGAAAGAATATCAAAGTAAGATTGTTACATACTTATGTATTGAAGATGTTACTTATGTTGCGAATTGAGTTTTTTAGTTTTACTTTTGTGATTCGCCTTATGTAAGATCGATGGACAATCATGTGGATGATAAACTACCAAAATCACTCTTTCACCTTTATCCTTTACACTAACTTTAATCCAAGTATTAATTTTTACTTCCTACAAAAATAGAAATATAAATGTTAAATTTTTATATAATCTCTAACGCTATCCCTATCTCTTCTCTATCTTTATCTCTATATTATTATATATTTCTTATAACTTATACCTAAACCTAATAAACAAAAATCTTAGGGGACACATGACACAATTTTAGGCCTTCTTAATTTTTCTTTTTTTTACCCATTTAACTTAAACGGATCATTACCCTTTTTAAACTTACCCGATTTCTTTTTCAATACTACGTTTAATACATTCCTTATTTTGTTTTCATCAACCTCACACATTTCTTATTATTTAAATTTTACTGTTTTTAATAAAGTTTTGATTCACCGTTTTGTTTCTATTTTTCTAATTTTAAGAGTTCTGAATTTATTTTCCTCTTATGCTTTTTATGATCTCATACATTTAAACTTAAAAGAATAAAACTAAGTTTTACTAATCCAACTGTGTAATACACGAGCTTATAACCTAGTTACTAAGATTGGTTGAATATTAAAGAAGTATATCTAAAGTCAAAATAAGTATGAAGAGCAGTTTGCTTAAAATAAAACTATAATGCATTCTAAGAAACGAGAACATTTAATATGACTACATAAAATAGTTTTCTTATATTTATAATAAATAAAAGACTACAAAAAAAGTAGTCGAGGCGATGAACGTGAATGAGATTAATACTGAATCGTCGGAGAAGATGGCTCAGAAGGGTTTGATGGCTCAATTAAAAGAGGTATATTCAGAGAGGTCATCTGATTTGAGGATGGTTGAGTTTTGAAAATAGATTATGCATTTTGAATAATCAGAATCAGATAATTAGCTGTAACAAAACGTGTTGCAGAAAGATAGTGTTTGGATTTGATTATGTTGTTTGATATCACAATAATCAGATAATCAACTATTTGGGTGTTTGGCAAATATATATATATATTGATCTCTACAAAACGTAAAAAAATCAGTTTTTGGATTATTACGTTTTCCTGCAGTAAGGGGTGACCTAATTTTGGATTATCACGTTTTGATCTCTACAAAATGTAAAAAATCAGTTTTTATTAATTTTTTTACCAAACACTCAAAATAGATTTTTTTTTTTGCGATTTCAAAACACAATAATCAAAAAATCAGGTTGAAAAAGCAATCCCAAACACACCCTAAAAATGATTTGGTAAAAGATTCGATAAAATCTGTGTCATTAGAAGCTACAGTTGAAGTAACAAAATGAACAACCAACATCTTTTAAGTGCTTAAAATGATGATTATAAGAAGCTTAAAAACATACTAATAATTTGTTGGCCGATCTTAATAAAGTTCAAGAGGTATATAACAAGCTTCAAAGGTTGGAAAAGAATTTCAAGAAATAATCAGTAAATATCAGAAAACCATTTCTAAGTTAAAAGCCACAGTTTTAGACAAACAAAATGCTTTTGATAAATATCTCGATGAGATGCTGAGCTAAAAAAGGAAATGCAGAAAATAAAAATTGAATAAGAATGGATTGATAAAAATTGACGAGTTATGCGGCTGTTTCTCATGTCCTAGATTATATACTTCCCAAACCTACGGGTAAAGATGAAGAAAATGTGGAAGATATTTATGGATATGGCAATCGAGGAATTGAGTATAATAAATGTCCACCTCCGATATGCAGTAATTACTCTAAGAAATCTCCGGAGGGTGTTGACAAAGCCATGAATGTGGAAGAAAAAACTCCACTGGTGGTTGATCCTAATGAAATTTTACCCGAAGCCATCGGTTTGTCGTATGAAAGATTAGAAAGAAGTTCTGAATGTGATGAAGAAGTTTGTACTGCCATGTTAGAAAAAGAGTTGGAAAATGAATTGGTTGAAACTGAATCTATTAAAAGTGACAAATCAAATGTTAAGAAAACTTTGTTAATGAGAAAAAGTTAGGAAAAAAAGAAACAATTTTCACAAGAAACAAAGTTTTCTAACCAAGAGCTTCCAATAAATGAAAGTATGAATTTAATCACTCAAACACTAAAAATTGTTTAGAGCATTGCTATAAAATTTAAGAATGATAGAAATGAGGTTCAACAAAACAGAAAGAATTCTCGGTATCTGTGGAATAATGAAAAACAATTTGGTTAAACGAGTTATTACTGTGATGGGTCATATTAATGTGAGAAAATTGAATAACTTGGTTCATAACAATCTTGTAGAAGGTGTGAACATTAAAAGTTTCAGTTTGAGTGATGATTGCATAATTTGCAAAAAGGAAAGCAGTAGAAAAAGTCACATCCGATTAAATTGTTCAACTCTATCAAGTTAACGTTAGAGAGGTGTTTTGGTCAAAAATTACCGAAGCAATTAAGTGATCAAATTAGTTAAGTGAGGTAGTGTGCTGAAAAACTGTGTTAAAAATATGCTGATTAAGTTGTTTGTAAAAATATTTTTCAGGATACGGCTCAGGATATAGAGCTGTATTTATGATCAAACAATGAGCGAAAATGTAAAAGGTGACACAGGATGTACGAGGAAAGCCCTTGATCAATCTAGATCGCCGGCACAAAACCTCGGGAGCTGACAATCGCAGCTGCCTTGTTCTTCTATTACTTCGAATATCAGGATACAGTGCAGGATATGATGCGGATCCACTAGGTGTTACAATATAATTTGAATACAAGTGTTGGTGTGTAGTGATTGCTAGTAGCTAGAGAGTAAAGTGTGCGAATGAAGTGAGAGCCTTAACTTGATCCGATCATACTATTTATAGCTAACCGAAAACAACTAACTTTCCTAATAAACCGAGATGCCCCGAATATTCCCAAGTAACCGTTGTAGTCCTGGTCTTTCGGGATCAACGTCTCCATCCCAACTGATTTGCCCGAGTCTTGGGGGAAGAAGTCTTCTTGAACGTTGGAGACTTGTAACTCTTAATCTGCACGTGATCAATTCAGTTAATACCAGGATATCGAACCAGGATGTTACCAATATCCTGATCCTGCATCCTGATCACAAGTAAACAATCAAAAGCATAATATTAGTCAGGAT
Organism: Helianthus tuberosus; assembly: GCA_030545235.1. Taxonomy (NCBI): domain Eukaryota; kingdom Viridiplantae; phylum Streptophyta; class Magnoliopsida; order Asterales; family Asteraceae; genus Helianthus; species Helianthus tuberosus. The sequence continues at coordinate 9,089 of JARYGA010048933.1, read as the reverse complement.
ATATATGCTCAGAAAATGACCCATAACAATTGTCCCCAAAATATATCTGTTGGTATACCAATCCAACAGATATATTTCAAAAACCCTATCTCGCGAATCAAGGCAATTAAATCGAGATGACGGTCAAGATTGCACTATACAACTTCCAACGCGCTTTTAACTCGATGGACATCTACAATGCTCCTATATCTTCCCTCTTCTTGTTTGAAAACCAGATATCATCAACGGAGTCTCCAGGTAATTCCTTACTTTTTATTCATTTCCTGTCATTCTCTTTTCCTTTACTTGCAATGGCTACTAGAACTTTTTCTCAAACCGGCGAATCGTCTGAGACCTTCATCCAGTAAAATCTTCTTAAAAACCCCGAGAAGGAGATTTGTGCTTTTGATAACACGGACATTGCAGCGTTGAGAGCCTCCGGTGCTTTCCCCGATGGCATGGTTTTCAGACCATTTGATCGATCAATTCGATCGGACGTTTCTTCTGTTGATTGGGTCTGCTTCCCGGCATACCCTTTCTCGCTAGGTCTTCGGTACCCGTTTCCTGAATTCATGATGCAATTCTTCCGGACTACCGGTATTTCCTTTGCCCAAACCATGCCCATAGTCTGGAGAGTATTAATCGTGCTTAACCAAATTAAAAACCTTCACTATCCCGACCTCTGCATCGAAGATATGCCAATCGCTTACCGCCTCCGATCCCATGGTTCCAGCTGGTTCCTGCTCTTTTCAACTTCCAGCAAACCGCTTGTTCTTAAAGCCACCAAAAACGAAGATGGATGGCAACGCAAGTTCTTCTTCGTCAAACGAGACTCCATTCATGAGGGTGCTAGTCTTCCGGTGGAGTGGTTAACCACCGGTAGGATCATGAATGTCCCCATGTACTTCTAAATTTCTATCTTGTGCTAATATCTTCTTATTTGATCTTTTCGTAGTGAATTTTAAGGAAGTAGCTCCCCCTACTGCGGAATCAAAAAAAAGAATCAAAGCAGTTTACCAATTGCCTGCAAGTGACAGGAGTTTTACCACACATATCCCGAGTTCCAGCCAATATTCATCATCCGAAATGTCTGGTAAGAGTTACTTTTGAAATGACTAATCAATGTAATATAATATAATAAAGAGTAATAAGGATGGAGGATTTTTCCCTTTATGCAGCACCAGCCAAGATCCCTAAGGTTTTCGACCTTGATGAGCTGGACAGTTATTCTGATCAGGTCCAGATCAAGAAGTAACCTAGTCCCAAGGCCACGGCCTCATCCAAGCCCAGCAGCTCCAAGGCCATCATCATTCCCAAACCTTCGCCAGCTACTAAGCCCCGGAGTTCAAGTTCTCGTAAAAGGAAAGAGCCTGATTCTCCTGTTATCTCTGATACATTCCCCTATGAAAATCACGGGTTCATTGAGGCAAGCGGATTCATGACTTCTTTTCTTAACCAGGTTAATATCCTCGAGCCATATCCTGCACCTTATACCGCTTATAAGTATTTATTAAAACCAATACCTGTCCTCTTACTTTGCAGGGTCTCGAACGTCTGGTTCATTTATATCAAGAATCATGTGGGCTCAATAAGACGCTTGAATCCAAGTTGAAGAAAGCCGAGGTTACCATCTCTGATCAGGGTATGATTGCAGCCGCCAAATCTCGGCATTACGAGGACAAGTTTAAGGCTATGACTCAAGAACACCAGGCCGCCCTCAACAAAGCTGCTCTCTAGGCCCAAGCCAATCTCGAAGTTGCCCATGCTCAACACGAACAGGACATGATCAACTGCCGGGAAAGCCTTAAAAGTTCCATCATCACTTCCCTTCTCCAGGCCAGGCTAAAGATGGCCCACGAAGCCAAAGCACTGGGCTTCGAATGTCCTTCTTGGGACATCAATGCTTGGGAAACAAAGCTAAGGAGTCTCGATGGCACTTCTGCTAAACCTGCAGCTGAAGGATCTTCAAAGGCAGTCAAAAAACCAACTGATGCTGAGATGGATGCTCAGGTTGATCCTGAGACGGATGCTGCTGAAAATGTCACGAACGAAGAAGGCACTGCCTCCTAAAACTTATTTCCCTTAAATTTGAGAGTTATGCTTGTTTGAACAATTTTATTTTCTCTTTCCTTTGAACCATTTTATTTCCTGTATTAAAACAATTTGATAACCAAGGGTGGATGGGTCCTAGGTTTTAGGACGAAGCCTTTGGTTATCGGCTGGCATCGTTTATTTTTAAATAATATCATCTTCTGACTTATTTGTTGTCGCTTTTTAATTTTTTGTTGCTTAGTTCGAATTTCAATTTTGCAAAATATTTTGACCAGGATACCCAACCAATATCTTTAAAACAGTTTATTCTACAAAATCTCGAACAATAGGGTTTTTAAAGGAAAAATATGGTTTGCTTAGAACTTATGAACCTTGTTTTGATAGCATTTTTAACTCTGATTTTTTAAATTCAAGCATTGTATCCCAGATATTCTAACCGGATATCCTGAATCGTATTCCGAGAATATATCTTAATGATATATCCTAATCAGGATGCTTTGAGCCTTAAACAGAGTTAAACAATTCATGTAAGGTTCACAAAGGAAAGATCATACCAGGAATTGAGTGTAACCCTAGTATTAAACTCCAACCCCTTTTGCGACTTTTCCCACTAAGATGTCCCCAGTCTGAGACACTTAGCCCAATTTTGATCTTTTGAGCTTCACACAATTGCTTTAGAAGGAATGTCCCCTGTGCATGAAGTCTATAAACACTTAGAAAATTTTTGAATATCAGTTCCAACTGTTTAGACAATTCTTGTGTTACAGGGGTTAAACCCAAAAGTACACTGGAGATAAATACTTAGTATCCTGGGGAAAATCCCAAATTTTCATGCGCTACAGGCGGGAGTGTATAAACTCCAAGACTTAGAAAGGTGATAACCTTTAAACCTTAGAGAGTATGAAAATACCCTTTCATGAGAGAGGGTGATCAATCCTCATATACCTTTAGGATTCAGGATATAGCCAACAGTAACGAAATTGTCAGCCACTTTTACATGAACTGGTCCCGCCACCTTGAACTATTCCCGAATAACTTGCGCTCCAAGCGGGGTGTTTAAACCCAATTCGGAAGAAAGGTGAATACCTTTAAACCTGTGAAGGGATCAGGATCCCTTAGACGTGAGAGAGGGGGCCAATCCTATAATCTCCTGAAGTATCCTGAATGTATATCCTGGAGCTATATCTCGAAGCGTATACTGCAAAACAACTGTAAGCTAAGGTGGGTGTTAGCCTGGCTAACACCCCTCCGATGCTTAAGTCAGTAATGGGTTCAAAACAGTAAATAATACAAAGACAGAATCCATACCATCCTGAGTTAGAATTTAAATTCCATACTCACTTGAAATAGAGTTTTAGATGTATAGCATTCCAGGATCTCAGTAGCATATCCCCCTCCATATTCTTGAGACGGTATGCTCCTTTTCCTGATTCTGATTCAACCTCATAGGGTCCTTCCCATTTTGGAGCCAACTTTCCATCAGCAGGATTAGTAGTATTCTGAAAAGCCTTTCTTAATACCCAATCTCCAACTTGAAATCTTCTAGTCCTTATATTCTTGTTATATGCTTTAGATATCCTCTGTTGATATGCTACCATCCTTAGCCTTGCTGCATCTCTTGTCTCATCAATAGTATCCAGTTCCTGGCATAGGACTTCAGGATTCTGCTCAGGATCCCGGAGGTTGGATCTCGCTGTAGGTATCACCATTTCTGTTGGGATCACCGCTTCTGCTCCAAACACCAAGGAAAACGGGGTTTGGCCAGTTGCACTTTTCACTGTCGTCCTATCAGCCCACAAAACAAAGGGTAACTCTTCTGCCCATCTTCCTTTCTTAGCCCCTAGTATCTTTTTCAAGTTGTTGACAATTATCTTGTTTGAAGATTCTGCTTGTCCATTTGCTTGAGGATGTACCGGAGTAGACGTGATCATTTTGATTCCCCAACTCTTGCAAAAGTCAGTAGTCATTTTACTTATAAACTGGGATCCATTGTCACAAATGATTTCAGCCGGTACTCCAAATCTGGTCAGGATATTCCTCTTTATGAAGGATACTACTTCTTGGTCTCTAACTTGAACAAATGCTTCAGCTTCAACCCACTTAGAGAAATAATCAGTCATTGCCAGCATAAAGACTTTTCCACCTGGAGCTTTTGGTAATTTCCCTACTATATCCATCCCCCATTTCATGAATGGCCAAGGGGAAGCTATAGGATAAAGTGGTTCAGCCGACTGATGTAATATGTTACCGTGTCTTTGTCATGCATCACATCTTCGAGCATATTTTGCAGCATCTTTCCTCATTGTCGGCCAATAATATCCTGTTCTTAAAGCCTTTGAGAACAATGACCTGCCCCCAGTATGGTTACCACAATCCCCTTCGTGTATATCCTGAAGCACTTCCTTAGTTTCGGGATCCTCTAAGCACCTCAGATATGGTCCTGCAAGAGATTTCTTATACAAGACATTATTTATAATAGTGAATTGTGATACCTTCATTCTAAAGGCCTTAGGATTCTCATCCTTTGGGATGTGTCCTTCCTTGAGATATCTTATAATTGGAACCATCCAGGACTTGGGATCCTTCTCAAGATACTCATCAGGATCCTGAATACTTAGTACTTCCTTATCCTGAGGATTCGTCGCAGGATATAAGATATGTAACATTGGTATTTGGGTTCCTTCCGGTATCCTGACTGATGATCCTAGATTCGCCAAGGCATCAGCTTCAGCATTATCCTCTCTTGGTACCTGTTCAAGTGTGAAAATATCGAAATATCCTGCTAATTTTTTGAGAATTTCGAGATACTCGATTAACTTCTCACCTTTAACTGCATAGGATCCATTAAAATGATTAGTGATTAACAAGGAGTTAACATATACTTGCAAATTCTTGATACTCATATTTTTAGCCAACTGTAATCCTGCAATTAAAGCCTCATATTCTGCTTCATTATTAGTAGCAGGAAATTCACACCTAACAGCCTGGGGTAATATATCCCCCCCGTGGCGATTTTAGTAGTATGCCTAAACCTACACCTCTTACATTAGATGCACCATCAGTATATAACGTCCAGGATTCTAAGTTTTCTCCTAGCTGCTGTACTTCTAAGTCTACTTCATTTTGAATGTCACTACTGAAATCAGCCACAAAGTCAGCTAAAGCTTGAGACTTTATGGCATTTCTAGGCTCATAAACTAAATCATAGGCACTTAATTTTACTGACCACTTAGCCATCCTACTCGACATCTCGGGTTTCCTAAGCACGTTCTTAACATGATAATTAGTTTTAACATGAATCCTATGTGTCTCAAAATAATGTCTAAGTTTTGTTGATGCCATAACTAGGGCTAATATCAATTTTTCTAGATGAGAATATCTAGTTTCAGCATCTAATAAACTTTTACTAACATAATAGACAGGATATTGCTGACCTTCATGGTCCTTTATAAGAACGGAACTTACAGCATTCCCTGATACTGTGAGGTATAGGGACAGTGGTTCACCATTTTCAGGCTTCATCAATAGAGGTGCAGTTGAGAGATACTGCTTCAAATCCTGCAGGGCTGCTTCATGCTTTTCTTTCTGTTAGGGGTGGATTTCTAAATGATCAGTGATCCTCATTTACTGTTGGGTTTAGTGATCCTCAATTCTGTCTGAAGTAGTGATCCTCAGAAGTGTTGCAGGATCAGGATCATGGATCATCATAAGGATCCTTGTACTAACGGTTGTCTACTTTGAATTCGAAACTGTTTTGCAGGAGTACCAGCTTGGACTTGGTCTTGGCGATATTCCTGGAGTATATTCTATGTTTATTCCGCACGTGCCTGGCCAAAAGTGGACGTTATGGAGTCGTGGAGGACTTGCACCATTTGCGGAATATTAGTTAGTGTAGATATTTTCCATTTTTAAAGGGGTAGCGAGCTAATTAGAAAACACTTGGCTATTTTTGGCTACACACACACTCTTACAACTGCTCTCACCAGCTCTCGCTAACTCACTTGGCGATTACACACTTTTTTACACAATACACTATAGTGATCCTTGTACTTAGCTCGCTATCATCCGAAGTTGTATTACATTTCTTGTTTAATTTGAGTTGGTGATCGGTAGTTTCCATCACCCGAGGTTTTTTATGCCGGAGATCATTCATTGATCAAGGGCTTTTTCCTCGTATAAATCTTCGTGTCACTTGTTCATTATATTTCATAGTGATCCTTATTGTTGTTCATCAATTCAAGCATCATACCTCACAACAGAAAGTTTGGTTGCATTATCATTGCTTGATTTTTGACCAAAACAGTTTGGCACCCACCGTGGGGCAATTGGTGCTCCATTCCTAGAAAGATTCGTATTTTCGTGCTCATTTCGGTTCGTTACAACCAAGCAGATGGCTTCCTCAGCGAAGAATACTTCAAACTTGATGCCGTCATTTAGTTCTTCACAAGGCGTTCCTCCTTTGCCTCTACCACCTTCTGGATCCCAGAAGAATGCTGAGAATGATGCGAAGAAACCAACCCCCATTTTCCAAAACCCACCAACTTCTTCTGTTTCAACTAATCCTACTATTAATGATCTTTATGCTCTGATTTTGCAGATGAGGAATCATGCACAAGAGCAGGACAAAACCAACGAAAGGATCCTCCGGGAGATTGATGAGATCAAAAAACAGAAGAAATCAGTGGAGGATCACTCCCCTCTGATGGCAAGATCGCTAAACTTTGACACTCCAGTCATAACTTCCCAACACTCAGCGGTTCCGGACGTGCAATACTTGGGTGAATTACCAGGAAGGAGTTATGGAACAACAACTATGAGTCAGGCATTTGGCTCTCACTTCCAGCCTCAAGGATTCTCTTCTCAACCGTCAGGATCCTCTTCTCAGCATCAGGGATACTACACGTCAGGAGGATATTCGGGAATGCATGTAGTACAGGGATCCTCCCAGGTCCAAGGATCCTCCCAGGTCCAGGGATCCTCCCAGGTCCAGGGATCCTCCCAGGTCCAAGGATCCTCCCAGGTCCAAGGATCTTCCCAGGTCCAAGGATCCTCCCAGGTCCAAGGATCCTTCCCGGTCCAAGGATCCTCCCTTGTCCCAAGATCCTCTCTTATTCCAGGATCCTTTCAGGTTCAAGGATCATCTCAACCTCAAGGATCCAATATCCTTCAGGATCAAGGACTCTTGAGAAGTATGCAGCCTCAGAGCTCGGACGTTCATCAAGGAGACTTCATACCAATGCAGACCATTGCTCCCTCTGGTCCTTCAATCATTCCAGAGTCTCGTCAATATGGATTCATATCCGCAATTCCAAATACAAATCCTGTGGGAGGTAACACTTTTAATAATTCATATAACACTAACCATGGCTTAATGCTGGATACAGGTATTAATCAGGCTATGGCTAGAGAGCTACAGAAGCTTAAGGATATGATATCCAGTGTACCGGGAGTGGTTAAACCCATTCCTGAAATTGCAGATGGTAGCCATAGGATATCTCGTTTTGCACCACCCTTGTGTGATGCTGAGATCCCTAAAAGATTCCAGATACCATCTATGAAGCTGTATGATGGTTCAACGGATCCAGAGGAGCATGTAGCTCAATACAGGGAGAGGATGGAGATCAATCCAATTCCTGAAAGGTTAAAAGAAGCATGTCTATGCAAGGGATTTGGATCCACACTTACAGGATCTGCTCTTAAATGGCTGCTAAGTCTTCTCCCTTACTCTATTACTTCATTTGCTAACCTAGTTAATTTGTTTAATAGTCAATTCTCTTGTAGTAGAAAATTTGAACGATTAACTAGCGATCTATATAGGGTAACACAAGGTCAAAATGAATCACTTAGAGATTATATCACTAGGTTTAGTAAAGAATCCTTAGATATTCCTAATTTAGATATTGCTACGGCTGTAGAAGCCTTTAAAATGGGATTGCTTAGGGATTCATTATTCTATGATGATCTTGTTATGACACCTTGCAGGAATCTTGATGAAGTAAGAACCAGGGCCCTTAGGTTCATCCTCCTAGAGGATGACAAAAGGATCCAGGATAGATTAGCAGGATCCTCAAAATAGGAGAAACAAGGATCCTACTTCAGGAACAACAAATCCAAGTTCTATAATAAGTCTGACAATCAGAACGTGCATTCAGTGGAACAAGAAGAGGATGATGAGGATTATCCTCCTATTTCTGAATATTGTTTTTCTGTTGATAACAACGAACTAATCCTTACAATGCAGAATCTAGGTGAGAAAGCTAGGTGGCCAAGGAAAAGTGATAAACCAGCTGCTACAAAGGATAAGTCCAAATGGTGTGCATACCATGAGGATTTTGGGCATCTCACTGAAGAGTGTATTGCACTAAGAAAGGAAATTGGTTACTTGTTGAGCAAGGGGCATTTGAAGGAACTCTTGGGACGGAAGAAGTCAAGGATCCAGGATCCTGAAAGGATCCCGGAAAAGGCTCCTGCTCCTCCAGCAGATGCACAAGTCATAAACTTCATATCCGGTGGATCAGACATTTGTGGTACTTCCTTTTCAGCAGCCAAGAGACATGCCAAGGAAACCAAGATGGATAATGGAGATAGACCCATTTGGACGTCCACTGTCACCAAGGATAAGATCATAACTTTTGATGAGGACGATCGTCTTGATGTGCAGGATCCTCATCATGATGGTCTTGTAATTACGTTGTTTATTTCTAACCACTTTGTTCGCAGGATCCTTATAGATGGAGGAAGTTCTTTGAACATCATTCAGCTTGATGTTCTCAAGAAGATGAATATCCCAGAGTCTGATATTATCCCAAGATCCTCAGTACTTGTGGGATTCAGTGGAGAAACTAAGAATACATTGGGGGACATCAAACTCCCAATCTATATTGAAGGATTGCATTCTTACCAAAAATTTTGTGTTATAAATTGCTTATCATGTTGCAATGTTATCCTTGGCAGGCCATGGAAACATGATATGAAGGCAGTCCCGTCCACCTATCATCAATGTGTAAAGCTTCCAAGTCCTTGGGGAGTGGTGAAAATTGAAAGTGATCAACAGGAGG
>JARYGA010048932.1:0-25339 GCA_030545235.1 Helianthus tuberosus | reverse complement strand
CGATTGTGAAGGAAGATCTGGCGATCCCCAAGACTGAGGCTTGGTATCGGGAGCTTACTGCCACCCTAAACCGAGTGTTTGGTGAGAACATCTTGGTGGCGGCGCGGATGAGCGATCAATGGCTGCCTGACAGCGAGGAAGTTCCCATTTTGATGATCGACGATAGAGGTTAGAAATTTCCTTAGTTTTTTTTTCCTGCTTCGTAACTTTGTGTTTATTTATATAATTTGACGTGTAGAGGCGCGCCTGTATCAAGCTGCCTTCCCCACCTTTGGTGGTTCCATGGGCGTGCGCCCGCTCCGGGCTGGAGAGGAGTACTGGTATGAACAGATTAAGGGTAATTTCATGTACCCGGTTGCTGATGCATTCGCCGCTCCGCCTACTGCAACCGAAGGTGCGCATATACCTAACCCTCGTCCCTTGCGCTCAGTGACTTCTGCTGGGAAAGAGGTTGTCTATCTTTCTAGCGAGGAGTCTGTGGGATCATCAAATGGAGAGCTAAGTTCGTGGTCTAACATCTTTGCAGGTGTGTTGCGCGACTTGGGGATTGACCCTAAAGATAAGAAGAAAAAACCTGTGAGAAAGAAGAAGGTTATCACCTTGGATCCTGAGGTGACCAGCAAGGGAGCTGGGAGTAGTCGCGCAACCGCTAGCGCTACTGACAAAGGTACTCTCCGCCTTCGTCAAAGTAACTTGGAGGATTACGTTATTATCAGTGATTCATTTGAAGGTTTGTCGCGTATAGGCGAGAAGAAATCTGGAGGAGCTAGTTCGAAGAGCCTCGGGAGCGCGGGTTCTCGTAACCCAGATGCTGGTGCGACTCCTTCCTCTGTTGCGCATGATGAAGAGGAGGAAGAAGAAGCAGGGGAGGAGGAGGAGGCTGCTGCAAATTTAATCAGCAGGAAAAGAAATAGTCGTGAGACCACCGCTGGTGCTTCTATTGCGCCGCAGGGTGGTGAGGCTCCTTTGATTGGGAAGCGGAGCAACCTGCGCTCTTTATATAAGTTTTCTCCTGGTAAGTTCTTTACTTTCCTCTTCCTTATGCTGCTTTTCTTTTCTTAAGCACTTGACTTCTGCAGAGGCCAAGAAGAAAACCCCTGAGAAGAAGGGTGTCGTATTTACAGAGCCCACAGAGCCTGCGCCGAAGAAGATCAAGGTTACTGTTAAACCTTTTAAGACTGCTGGGGTAGAGTCTGAGAAGGATAAACAGGCTGCTGAGGGGGAGAAAGAGAAGGCTGCTGAAGAGAAGAAAAAGGCTGATGAGGAGCGTAGGAAGAAGGTTGATGAAGACAAAAGGAAGAAGGCTGAGGAGGAGAAGAGGAGGAAAGCTGATGAGGAGAAGAGGAGGAAAGCTGATGAGGAGAAGAGGAAGAGAGTTGCTGAAAGAGAGAAGGAGAAGGAGAAGACTAAGGAGAAGGAAGAAACGGTTGCTGACAAGGCTGTTGAAGTAACTTCTACTGTTGGGGGTTCGGGCTCTGGTGCTCATCGAGACAGATCCGCTGGTGCAGGAGGCGCGGTTGCTGGTTCCGCAATTGGCCAGGCAGGTGTGGGAAAACATGGCCCGCCGCCTCGCTCTCCAATAGTCCCCCGGGATACCTTGGGGGATATTTATTACAAGTCTTACACGGAAGAGAGCCATGGTGACGCTCCGCACCAACCGCCATGGGGCTTAAAGCAAAAAGATACTTTCCTCGAGTTCGCGCCTTGCCGCGACTGGCTTCTGAATTCCATTCCTCCTGGTGAGGTTGACCGTCAAAGGGCGCGAACCCACAACGGGTTGTATCACGCCTATGTTGTTGGTGAGGCCAACACCCGTGCTGCTAATCAAGAAATTGTTCGCGAGTGGCGAACCATGGTTAGAGAGAGGGACGATTGGGAGAAATACCGCGAGCGGATATTAAGGCGTGCTAATGACTTTGAAAAGTCGAAAGCTGACCGGAAATCGGAGGAGTGGGGGCGCGAGAGCCTGAGGGGCAAGCTTCGAGCTCCCGAAGATCTGCTGGCGAAGGAGAAAGCAGAATGGAAGAAAATCTGTGAGAAGGACAACCAACACGCCTTCGCAGCTCGCAATAAGATTACTGAACTTGAAGGCAAGGTTGCTGAGCTGACAGCGAAGGTTGAGGATGCGCAAGCTGCTAAGGAGCAGACTGAGGTTCGAGACACTTCTCTTTCAGTTTATACTTTTGTTTAGCAGGTTAACTGAGTCTTTTATCCCTTGTAGGTTGAGCTGGCTGAGGTGAAGGTGCAGCTGTTAAGTAGGGACAAGGATTTTGTTGCCGAGGATGTCGAGATTGCTGAGTTGAAACGCCGCTTGCAAGAGCAGGTTGACAGAAGCAAGTCCTTGGAAATCGACCTTGAAGCTGAGAAGGTTAAGGCTGCCACTGCCGAGGAGGCCAAACAAAAAGCTGAGGAGGCGCGAGACATTAGCACATCTGCTCTCAATGTTGCGCAAAACAACTACTCCAAGGCTCAAGGCATTGTTGATACTTTGGTCTCCGAGGCTGAGTGGCTGCGCGGCAGGGGAGTAGTGCTGGTATGATTTCCTCCTTAACTTAGGCTTTATTTATTAAAACTAAAGTGTCTTATTTGTCGCCTTTATTGTAGATGGCTAACTCTATCTTAAATGTTGGAGAACTGGATGGAGCTGTTGCTGCGCTTATAGACGCCTCCCGCGCGGTTGGTCACCGTGGCGGTTATCTCGAGTGTGCTGAGCATGTGGAGGAGGTGTTTGGACAGGCGTTTGATACTAGTCATTGCTCAGTGACTGATCAGGCTGATGCTGAATTAGCCCGTGCTGAAAAGGCTTATAACCATCTAGCACTACCTGTGATGGAATTGGTCGCTGAAGCGCTGAAGCATGATGATTGGTGTCACCGGCTAAAGGGTATCCTTGACCCACTGGTAACCGTTGAATTATCTGATGAAGAGGAGACTGTTGGCAATGATGGCGATGGTGATGGCGCCAAGCATGATGATGACGATGATGGGGATGGCTTTGAATAGATAGTGTTTTCAGGCTTTGTGCCTTGTAATTTTTGGGTTTTGGATAACATTTGCGCGGTCACGCTTGTTTTGCATCAGATGAATGATCGTTGATTTCTATGTAATCGTTGTGCGCTTGCGCTTGTCAAATATGATGTTTATGCTTATTCTGTCTCGTTACAATTATTGCACTGTCGTTAGAAACTTTGGTTAAGTTAGCGCGAATAAATGTAAGTGTAGCTCTTGTGTGCGTGTGACTGCCGGTCTCGCGCTGTGTTCGCGGAGGACCTTGGAGGCATAACTCAAGAGCTCGTAATTCACTGAAGTGTTTTCGTGCTAATCAAAAGTTTAACATGCATTTGTAACTCGAGAAGCATTATGATAAAAGAAAACATGTCGTATGCTTTCATTAATTGGGAAACAGGCGCTTAGGCCAATCTTACATTGTAGACAAGCAACATAAAGGGCGTTTAGCCAACATAGGAAATTAAAAAAGGCGCGTGGCCAACATGAAAGAAATGGCGCATGGCCTAGGGTACTTACATATAGCACTTGCGCAATTGTTGCGCATTCCATGTGCGCGGGATGATGTGTCCATCCAGTGTGCGCAATTTGTATGCCCCCTTTCCTAGCACTTCGTGAACCAAGTATGGGCCTTCCCATTTGGGTGCTAGCTTCCCGGGGCGTTCTGCGTTTAAAGCTTCGTTGTCTCGGAAAACGTATTCTCCTGGAGTGAAGGTACAAATGCGGACTCACATTGTAGTACCTTTCCAGTCGTGTCTTGTATTTCGCTTCTTTAATACGCGCAATCTCGCGTCTTTCTTCTAGTAGATCCAAATCGAGACAGCGCTCTGCTTCATTATCAACCGTGTTGACTGCTGTCAAGCGCGGTGAGGGGAGTCCAACTTCCGCCGGGATAACTGCTTCCGAGCCGTATACTAGGCTGAAAGGAGTTTCGTCGGTGCTTGTCTTCGGCATGGTTCGATGAGCCCACAGGATGCTTGGGAGCTCATCTACCCAGCCTCTTTTCTTTGTGCCCAGTCGGGCTTTTATCCCCTCGACGATACCTTTGTTAAGGCTTTCCACTTGACCGTTGCCTTGAGGGTGCGCAACAGAGGAGAAGGTATGCTCGATCTTCATTTCCTTCATCCAATTTTGAAGGTCTTCAGAAGCGAAATTGGTACCGTTGTCTGTGACGATTTTGAGTGGGAGACCAAACCTGCAAATGATGTGCTCCCAAATAAACTTGCGCACCTTCATTGCAGTGGTTGAGGCGAGAGCTTTGGCCTCCACCCACTTAGTAAAATAATCAACGGCCACGATTATAAACTTGACGGCGCCAGGGCGTCTGGGAAGGGTCCCACCATATCAATTCCCCACTGTTGGAAAGGCCAAGCAGTGGATACAGGGATAAGATCATTCTTTGGGCGCAGGGTTTTTGGAGAATGTCGCTGACAGGAATCACATTTGCGCAGCTCCTTCAGGGGCGTCGACGTGCATCCCTGGCCAATAATATCCAGAGTTTATAATCTTCGCGACAACCATGCGTGGTCCAGCATGGATGCCACAGATCCCTTCGTGGATCTCCCTGATCAAGTAATTCGCATCTTGGGGGTCTGACGTGATGTCGTGGTCACAATCAAATTTAATCCAATTACTACTAAGTAGCTAGTGGTAAGTGGGTATCGAACACAGGGAGTTTGTGGAATGTATGTTATCTAAGTGTATATCTAACTTGACTAAATTAATCTAATTGCAAATAAAATAAATTCAAGAGTGAGTTTGATTGGTTGATTTTTAAAACTACGACTACTATTCTAATTGCGAAATGGAAGTATTTTGGTTGTAAACAAATTAGAGACGAATGACCATCTTTAGTTTCCGGTTTGCTTCAACATTTGTGCTATCATTCACTAGAAAGAACTACATAGACATAGTTCATGTGCAATTACTTGTTGTGATAAAAGGGAACTAAGTACTCAGATTCCTAGAACGTGAGGTTGTTACCCGATGACCAATTGACCCTTACCCGATCCTAGTTCTACCCATGATATCTCGATTGCCAACGGCACCAAGAACGTATGGTTTCAAAATAGAATAATCATAAGCATCAACAATTTACAAGCAAGTAAGAACACACCATGATAAATAAAACATAAATTCAATTTACCATTCTAGAAATATGAAATCAAGCACAATTGTCTCTATAAACCTTCAACTAAAGATGACCATAAAGAGTTTAGCCATTCATGGCTAAAACAACCATCCCCCACCAAGTCTCCAAAAGTTGCTCCCCAATCCGTTCACACCAAATTCCGTAACCGAGACCCACCTCATAAGACCCCCTTAAAACTTCATAAAAAAACATTAAATGTGATAAGTTACATATGCTCTCCCCTTGTCAGATGTGACGGCTCCTCCCCTCCTCGATGATGTTGTGCGATTTCTATTCGACCCCCAAGTCCAATACGTGGATGATTAATATTCGGCCCACACTATGTATTGTCGGCCCAATATGAATAATGATGATGATTTTATTATTTCCACAAAACTTCTATGACGGCCCACTAAATCCAACAAGTGTGTTGATCGATGATGTATGTTGATGATAATTTGATGTGTTCTCTAAAATGGCGGCTACCCAAATGTAAAGATGATGATGGATATTGTTGACCTTATGTCACGGCTCCCAAAAGAAGTCCGCGTCACAAGTATGCCGCCAAAACCAATGGCAAAAGTCTGCCTATGATGATGTTTATTTTAGAAGTCCACTAAGATAAAAAAAAAAAAAAACCCCTTGGACTTGCACGTGCCTCTCTTTTCTTCTTGCCAATATTCACGTGATGTATGGTTTTAGAGAGGGCCCCCTTAGTTGCCGTCAATGTGATGATGATTATGTTGTTTATTTGACCTTGGGCTGCATGATGTCTTCTGCCTCCACCAAGCCCATGTGCGGCCCAAATATTCCCTTGTGTCGATGAGATGATGATGATGTTTCTTTGACTTTTAATCACCTCTTGTCTGCGTATATATATATTGAGAATGATGACTTGATGTGTTGCCTCTTCTTCACGTGATGTGAATACATGTTGATGGAAAGTCAAGACCCTTGTTCACGTGGATGAGGTGACTACTGCCTCTTTCAACCGTAGCCTACAGTTTAAACCGTAGGTTACGGTTAGAACATTCTGTTTGTTTTTCTTATCCTCAACCGTATGCTATGCTTGACTTCTGTAGACTACGTTTCAACCTTAGATAAAATACCCAAAGGCCCCTGGATTTTATTGTTCCGCGTTCCTTGTTCCTTTGAGCTATTTTTCGACCCGAACAACTCTCGTTTAACATGATATCTCTTTAATAATTATCTGTGCTTGTCTCGTTTCTTCACTAAACTCTCTAACTTCGCCGTATTACGTGTTTTACCTGTAAAAGCCACAAACACTCGTAGTTATCACATTCACGATACATAACCGTGTAAAATATAGGATATGCACGTATTTAGCTCATTTAAGGGTTGTCCTACGGACCACCCGTCACATCCCCACACTTACCCGTTGCTTGTCCCAAGCAAGCCATTCAAAAACTATTTCAAAACCACAAGCGATCAACATGCAAACCAAGCTAAAATGTATCGTCCTTTTACTAACCTTCAATCATACCACAAGACACACCCCTCACAAAAACTCTCGGTGACAAGAAATATTAGCACATAATGCTAAACCACTCAATGCGTGTGTGTGTTTGTG
Source organism: Helianthus tuberosus (assembly GCA_030545235.1). Lineage (NCBI taxonomy): Eukaryota > Viridiplantae > Streptophyta > Magnoliopsida > Asterales > Asteraceae > Helianthus > Helianthus tuberosus. The sequence goes on along the minus strand of JARYGA010048932.1, from coordinate 18,611 downwards.
CGACAATAAGCTTGTATAAAAATCAAGTCTCCTCCTATTGGGTATTTAGCATGCTTATGAATCAAAAGGACTTACGGGTTGTAACGGGGCTAGGTGCAAAGGTAGGAAATTGTGGAAATGTGAAAGTAGCTCATTGATTTGACCCGGTTTTTATTTCTACTACTAAACAAAGCAAACACCAAATATATACACAACTTTTTCAACGTTCTCAACTACAATCGCAACTAAATACTTCTTTTTTTTTGTGTGTTTTTCTCATATCTTTCTCATATTTTTTTTCTCTTTTTTTCTCTTTTTGTCTCATATCGAACTTCAACAATATATACAAGAACATCAACACCACATGCTAAATTTCCTAAACCGGGTCGTCTCAAAAGGTAAAATTTTGTAGGAAGTAAGTTTGGGTCACAACCGAATGGTATAAGGCTCAAACATGGCTTTCTAAAGCCCAAAACCCCACCCCTCACAATACCAAGCTCATATATGTAACGTATGAGGTCCAACCCCCAATTCCCACACTCTCACACATCTAGACGAAGCTACCTACAAGTCCCCTATCATTTTCAAAAGCATGCTAACTCTAGGATTTAACAAGAATTCGTACACAAGTTCTATTAACACAATACACACACCGCCACTCAAAACAAAGAAGTATTCTATAATTATATGTGGCTCAAACTCTCACCAAGAAAGGACTAGAAATGGGTGTCGGTGTGTCAAATGGAACAATATCAAGTTTTCAAATTTTGACAATTTTCGCTTGGCTTCACAAAAATTTTTAAAATTCTCAAAAATGCCCCCCCATCCCCACACTTGGGATACATTGTCCCAATGTATGGTTTTGAGGGAAAGATCGCTTTTAACCAACAACATTAGCTTTCGCTAATACTCTCAAATCCCAAATTTCTTTTTGTATTTTTTATTTCTTTTTTATTCTAATTATTAGAAACACCACCAATCCTTCACAACCCATAAACTAAACACATCAAAACACCACCCAACCGCCCAACCGTAAACTTAAACATGAATATATACAAAGGTGCACAAAATGAGAACAAGACACAACCTGATTAGTAAATCAGCAGTGTTGGTAGTGATGCAGCTGCGGTAATCGGACCGGTTCAAAAACATCTCTCAGATTCGCCGATATCTCAACAGGGATGTTGCCAAACATCCCCACACGTGAATCATTGCATCCGCGAGGATTAAAACGTAATAACCTGCCAAAACACAACACCAAAACAAAACCAAACAAAGCAAAACAAAACAAAACAAAACACAAAAATACAATACTCTACATCCTCGGGTTGCCTCCCGAGAGCGCTAAGTTTAAAGGTCTTCAGCCAGACCAGACCTGATATGCGTTATGATGGTCTTAATGCACACTTACCCGCATCATTTCCAATAAATGCCCGAAAATTTACATGCCATCTCCATAGATTTGTCAGTATATTTGGCATGTTAAAGCTGCTCCTGCGGGCTTTGCTAGTCCACTTCATGACATATACCTTAATGTCTGGTAGTTTCACCCTTCTCATCTTATTCCTCGAACCCTCTTCCCCACACTTGTTAATTTGAATCATTGATATGGGAAGAGGTTCGGTACACATATCCATCTCATCAGCCTACTCTACCTCATAATCTACACACATCATCTGATCTACAAGTGACTCTTCATCAGATAAAGGACTCATTGGTGTGGTATTATCCTCCACAACCTCCTCCTTCATGTGAGAATAATCTCTAATATCGTCAGGTAATGGTGAGAGGCGTTCTTCTATCTCTATCTTCAATTTTAAAGTATGACACTTAGAAACTAAGCAGCTGATTCGGTCTTCATCGGACAGGTTGGGTGTTGCTAAATATTGCTCGAGTTTGGACAAATTACTTCCAATACAGCAAGCTCTTTCTCCTCCTCGGTCTCACAAACATAAACACCCTTGGGCTCAGAATATTCTTCGGGATGATATTGTCGATATCCCTGATACGGTCTATAGATGCGCGCATCCATCATCTTTTTATCCCAATACTTCGGGTTTTCCGAATACACCGGGCAGACATCATAATCATAAGTGTGATCGCGACCGCAACAAAAACATAGACCATCCATCCTTGCCTCATAATAAACTTCCTCGTCCCGATCGTATCCATATGAATAATAGTCATCCTCCATTTCTGATTCATAATCGTCAACGTATGATGGAGGTGGAAGCTGTGAAACATAAGACACCGGTTTTCCATGTGCCCTCCTGTAGTGAGCCTCGTGGCAACCAATACATGGATGTCGTGGACCCCCGCACAATCTACACGTAAATAAGCTGAAATTTGTGTAATGCCCTGTCATCCTGCACAACACAACTCAACTACCAAGTGTAAATCATGAACATAAAAGAAATCTTTTTGGTTTTTTTTTTCTTTTTTTAATTAATTTTTTTTCAAACTAATACACAAGATAACACACGTTGCGCACTACTCCCCAGCAACGGCGCCAAAATTTGACGTGATGTCGTGGTCACGATCAAATTTAATCCAATTACTACTAAGTAGCTAGTGGTAAGTGGGTATCGAACACAGGGAGTTTGTGGAATGTATGTTATCTAAGTGTATATCTAACTTGACTAAATTAATCTAATTGCAAATAAAATAAATTCAAGAGTGAGTTTGATTGGTTGATTTTTAAAACTACGACTACTATTCTAATTGCGAAATGGAAGTATTTTGGTTGTAAACAAATTAGAGACGAATGACCATCTTTAGTTTCCGGTTTGCTTCAACATTTGTGCTATCATTCACTAGAAAGAACTACATAGACATAGTTCATGTGCAATTACTTGTTGTGATAAAAGGGAACTAAGTACTCAGATTCCTAGAACATGAGGTTGTTACCCGATGACCAATTGACCCTTACCCGATCCTAGTTCTACCCATGATATCTCGATTGCCAACGGCACCAAGAACGTATGGTTTCAAAATAGAATAATCATAAGCATCAACAATTTACAAGCAAGTAAGAACACACCATGATAAATAAAACATAAATTCAATTTACCATTCTAGAAATATGAAATCAAGCACAATTGTCTCTATAAACCTTCAACTAAAGATGACCATAAAGAGTTTAGCCATTCATGGCTAAAACAACCATCCCCCACCAAGTCTCCAAAAGTTGCTCCCCAATCCGTTCACACCAAATTCCGTAACCGAGACCCACCTCATAAGACCCCCTTAAAACTTCATAAAAAAACATTAAATGTGATAAGTTACATATGCTCTCCCCTTGTCAGATGTGACGGCTCCTCCCCTCCTCGATGATGTTGTGCGATTTCTATTCGACCCCCAAGTCCAATACGTGGATGATTAATATTCGGCCCACACTATGTATTGTCGGCCCAATATGAATAATGATGATGATTTTATTGTTTCCACAAAACTTCTATGACGGCCCACTAAATCCAACAAGTGTGTTGATCGATGATGTATGTTGATGATAATTTGATGTGTTCTCTAAAATGGCGGCTACCCAAATGTAAAGATGATGATGGATATTGTTGACCTTATGTCACGGCTCCCAAAAGAAGTCCACGTCACATGTATGCAGCCAAAACCAATGGCAAAAGTCTGCCTATGATGATGTTTATTTTAGAAGTCCACTAAGATAAAAAAAAAAACCCCTTGGACTTGCACGCGCCTCTCTTTTCTTCTTGCCAATATTCACGTGATGTATGGTTTTAGAGAGGGCCCCCTTAGTTGCCGTCAATGTGATGATGATTATGTTGTTTATTTGACCTTGGGCTGCGTGATGTCTTCTGCCTCCACCAAGCCCATGTGCGGCCCAAATATTCCCTTGTGTCGATGAGATGATGATGATGTTTCTTTGACTTTTAATCACCTCCTTGTCTGCGTATATATATATATTGAGAATGATGACTTGATGTGTTGCCTCTTCTTCACGTGATGTGAATACATGTTGATGGAAAGTCAAGACCCTTGTTCACGTGGATGAGGTGACTACTGCCTCTTTCAACCGTAGCCTACGGTTTAAACCGTAGGTTACGGTTAGAACATTCTGTTTGTTTTTCTTATCCTCAACCGTATGCTATGCTTGACTTCTGTAGACTACGTTTCAACCTTAGATAAAATACCCAAAGGCCCCTGGATTTTATTGTTCCATGTTCCTTGTTCCTTTGAGCTATTTTTCGACCCGAACAACTCTCGTTTAACATGATATCTCTTTAATAATTATCTGTGCTTGTCTCGTTTCATCACTAAACTCTCTAACTTCGCCGTATTACGTGTTTTACCTGTAAAAGCCACAAACACTCGTAGTTATCACATTCACGATACATAACCGTGTAAAATATGGGATATGCACGTATTTAGCTCATTTAAGGGTTGTCCTACGGACCACCCGTCAGGGTCCACGCAGCGCAGTAGTGGCCCCAGAAAGGACTTGCGGTATAAGATACCACCATTCATCTCAGAATGCAGAGCTTTGTGTTGAATCTTTCTTGCCTCTGCCTTGCTTTCAGGGAGTATTCCTTCTTGCAAATACTGAATTATAGGGGTCATCCAAGATTGGCTGCCCTATTTCGATCACATTTACCTGGCGCAGCAGTACTGATGGATTTTTTAGTACTTCAATCCTTACATCTTTTTCGAAATGTTGAAAGGAGGTTGAAGCAAGCTTGCTCAAAGCGTCAGCTGGTTTGTTTCCGGAGCAATTGATGTGGACTACCTTGTAAAATTTGAACTGTTGAAGCAACTCTCTTGCCTGCTCTAAATACAAGGCCATAACTTCGCCCTTTGCATCGTATATACCGTTAATTTGGCTGGCTATCAAGAGTGAATCAATGTGTGCTTGTAGATTTTTAGCTCCCATTTTTATGGCGAGACGTAAGCCTGCCAGAAACGCCTCGTATTCCGCCTCGTTGTTGGTATTCTTGAAATCCAACTTGATGGCGTAAGTAAATTCGTGCTTTTCAGGGTTCACAAGGCGTAATCCGGCTCCTGCGCCATCTTCGTTTGAGGCTCCATTAGTGTATAGCATCCACAACTCATTTGATACGTCTTTTATGGGAGCCTCGACAATCTCGCAGTCCTTGATTTTATCAACTGGGACTTCTGTGATGAAGTCCGCTAGAACTTGACCTTTGATGGCTGGGCGCGGCCTGTACAAGATGTTGTGGCCCCCTAGCTCGATCGCCCATTTTGCTAACCGCCCATATGTTTCTGGCTTTTGCAATATCATGCCAATATGGAAATTGGTAAGTACGGTGATGACGTGTCCTGTAAAGTATCTGCGCAGCCTTCTAGAGGCATGCAGCAGCGCTAGTACCAATTTCTCCATTGTTGAGTATCTCGTTTCTGGATCCGTGAGCACTCTGCTGACGTAATAGATTGGAGTCTGAACTCCATTTCTTTCTACGAGCAATACCGATCCCACTGCCTTGTCTGACGATGACAAGTACAAGATGAGCGGCTCCTTTTCGAACGGTGCAATTAGGGTAGGGAGTTCGATCAAACACTCCTTCATTTGCTGAAAAGCCTTCTCTGCTTCAGGGGTCCACCTGAACTCTTGTTTCTTCACACAGTTGCGCAGAGTGCTGATAAAAGGGTATGACTTCGCGGCGTGATTTGACAGAAAACGGTTAAGCGCGGCTAGGCGGCCGGCCAACCTTTGCATCTCTTTGATCGTTCATGGTGATGCCATTCGTTCTATTGACTGGACCTTTTCTGGATTCACCTTAAAGCCGCCATTTGTGACTATGAAGCCTAAGAACTTCCCTTCTTCCATACCAAAAGAACATTTGGCTGGATTCAATTTCATATTCACGCTGCGCAATGAGTTGAATGTTTTTTCGATGTCTTTCAACATTTGGTCCTCTTCAGGACTTTTGATCACCAGATCATCGATGTAAACCTCGATATGCTTCCCGATATCTCTAGCGAAGGTCTTATCCATCAGGCGTTGATATGTTGCGCCAGCATTTTTCAGGCCGAAAGGCATCTTTGTGTAGTAGAAGATCCCCAGATCGGTTCGAAAAGCTGTCTTGTCTTCGTCTTCTAGCTTCATTTGAACCTGATGGTACCCTTTATAGAAATCTAAGAAGCATTTCCATCTGTATGGCGCTAGAGAGTCTATCTTTTTGTCGATCTCAGGCAAAGAGTAGCAATCTTTAGGGCATGCCTTGTTGAGATCGGTATAATCAACACACATTCGCCATCCTCCACTAGACTTCTCCACCATCAGTGGGTTCGCGACCCAACTTTGATAACGTACTTCTCGCAAGATTCCAGCTTTGAGTAGTTCACATACTTGCTCATTCATTGCTTTGGTTTTGTATGCCCCTAAGTTGCGCCTTCTTTGGACTTTCGGCTCAACAGAGGGGTAGGTGTTTAAACAATGCTCGGTAATGTCGCGCGGGACACCGGTCATGTCGGTCGGAGTCCAGGCGAAGCTATCCATATTCTTGAACAGGAGTTGCTTGAGATGCGTTCTGATGTTTGGTGAGATTGCATGGCTTATCGTCACCGTTTGCTCTAGGTACTTGCGGTTTAACACCCATTTCTCTGGCTCGGTTGTTGAAACCTTCGCCGCTTTTGTTGGGCGCATCTCTTATGTGGACATTACTTATTTCTTGGCATAGATAATCGCCACCCCTGTCTTGGTTGGAAACCCTATTGCTGAGTGGGGCGTGGAAGTTACCATGTTCAGTTCGCCTTGGGTTTCTCTCCCAATCAACACATCATGCCTCGATTTGACAGGCATCAGCATGAAGTTTACGTTTGTTGTTCTTGAATGCTTCCCGTCAGAGAGCGTGACGGGGAAGGTGATTTGTCCTAGCGGGAAGACCATTTCGTTGCAAAATCCAGACAGTGGATAATCAACTGGCTCAAGTCTCGCTTTATCATCTTCATCAAACTGATTAAAACACTGCTCATAGATGATATCAGCCGTACTCCTTGGGTCGATGAAGACATACTCCGTTTCATAATGGCCGATAATGCCGGTAATGATGACGGGTCGGGTGGCACGAGGGCCGCCGCGCACTACCGGGAAAATGACCTGTTGCTCTTGCCATGAGGGTTCGTAAGGGCGCTTACCTTTCTCTTTTGCGTTGTAGCTTGGTCCATTGACCATATGGGTTTCTAGGCGTCTGACTTTCTTGTGATTCCCCTCATCATGGCGTTGGATCTGTCGAGTTTCTTTGCGCACGTTTTTCACCAAGTGGCTTAGCTTCCCGCTTTTTAGCGCTCTCTCAATCTCTTGACGTAAACTGAAGCAATCATCTGTCAGGTGCCCTGTATCTTTGTGGAAGTCGCAGTACAGGTTGGGGTCTTGCCCCTTCTTGTTTGTCATAGGCCTTGGAGCCTTGAAATCATGATTCTCCGTCATCAGCACCTCTTTTGGTGTTTTTATGAGCGGAGTCCAGTGCTTTTCTCGGTTATCATCCCTGACTGCTTTCCGGCAACCGATTCTATCAATTGTATCGCGCGCATCTTCTCTATAGCGCGGCCTCTCTTCATGGCCCCTTGATCTTCCGGATTTCCAATCGATACTTTTGTACATATTGCGCTTGTTGTGATCGCGCGAGTTTCCCTTGGAAAATCGGTCTTCCGTATAATAATTCTTGTTTCCGGTAAGTGACTCTTCAGTTTGCGCGACTATTTTCGCGGCTTCCATGGGCTTATCCCATTCTTTGGGCATTCCATCTTTCCCAGTGATAGTTCTGATGAGACTATCACAGCGAATGGCTTTCTTGAAGTGGCAACGCATGAGTTGTTCACTTATGCCACCGATTTCCAAGCACTCTTTGTTGAAGCCAGTGATGAAATCCTCCAAACCCTCGTTATCTCTGCGCCAGATGTCTTCTACCTCGGCTGTGTCGCGCTGGTAGCGTCTCTATTGACTGAAGTGACTCAGAAACTGTGTCCTGAAATCCACCCATGACTTGATCTTTCCCGGAGGAAGGCTGTCGAACCAGGCGCGAGCAGCCCCTGTAAGCGTTTGAATAAACAGATGGCACCACATGGGCATATTCCATCCTCCCATGCAACCCACGCTTGTGAAAACTCTGACGTGATCATCGGGATCAGTCAATCCGTTAAACTTTCCAACTGTCGGAGGTAACTTTTCTCTTTTAAGCGGCGCCAGCGCGATCTTTGGAATGAACTTTGAATGTTCTACAGCCTCAGCTGGTCGATAGGCGAGGTGAAAGTCTTGCTCTGCCTCTTCGGTGTACCCTACGTGTTGTCTTGGCTTGTAGTATTCATGGTTCCTTTGTAAACGATTGAAGACTAACGAACCCTCATCATCTTGCCAAGTTGGATCATTCGGGTCGATATCTTCCCATTCATTGTTCATATTGCGCGGCGTGAGCCGGCTATGAACTGGGCCCCTTTGGACGTGTGACGGATAGCCATAATAGCTTTCTGTTTCTCCCCGTGTATCGTGCGTGTCATGCACGCTTAGTCTTCTGGTAGGGGGAGGTCTATTAATTCTGCCTTGGATGTTTTGTTATGGGGGTATCTGGCGCGCCCCCTGACTCTGTCCCTGGGGAGTAACCAAGGACGGTTCTGCCGTTAAGACTGCTTGTTGTGCGATCAGAGATTGATACGCGGCGTTAATGGTGGCGATATTCTTGGCGTACCACGAGGCTGGAGTTTCGCCTTCTGGTAGCCCTAATAGCACCGAAACGTTCTGAGGTGGAGCTGGGTTTGAAGGTCCAGTGCCATTGCTTCCTGGGGTTACCGTCTCAGTGATGTGGGTGATGCTCCCGCGCGGTCCCCCAGTGTTGGTTACATCGATTTCGCCAATTTCTTCAATGTGTTATGGCTGGACGTTTTGATTGTCCACCCCCAACGCTGCATTAGAGTTTGCTCCGAAACCAACAAACTCAGGAATGATTCCTTGACCAGCCATGATCGAAGGAAGAAAAACCAACAAAACTCAGAAAAAGAAGATGAAAGTGATTTGTAGAAAACCGGTGGGCGCCAATGAAGAAACACGGAACTAATTATGGGACTAATCAGTTTGGTTTATGTTCCTACCATAATGGTTAATCTTCTAATGGCTTTCTGAGCTTCGTAATGATCGTCTAAGTCCTGCAAAACAGAACACCGTTACTCGTTAAGAGGGGAATGTGGGGGTTTCCCTCTTAACCAGGCTCCGGCGTGAGAATAAGCGACTACTTTGGGGAGATAATTCAGTATTAAGAGTGAGAGTAGAGAGAATGGAATGTTTAACATGTGAAGTGAGGTCTCTATTTATAGCCGGAGAGGTGTAAGAGGATATGGACTGATGGGCCTTAGGCCTGAAGGCGACAACGTAGAGGATATGCTCCTTGTCTCACTGGTGTCGACCGTTAGTGGCTTCTAGGGGCTTTCTGGAGTTGGCGAAATGTGATTGGAGCCACGTGTCACTATTGTCGGCCTGGCCTCCCCTCTGCCATCAGCAGGTAAGTGGAGATCGTGGGGCAGTTGTCTCTGCCCTGTGATTGGTGCCATGTAGGCGTCCTTAAGTACTTTTTGTCTCCTGCATGTCAGACGATCGTGGAGCACGATTGAGCAGGGCCAGAAGGACGCTGATTGGCTCTTTACTTGTACCTTGTGTACTATCTGAAACAGCCTTGCGCTTCTGCCCTGCACGATTCTTGCTGGGCACGTAACTCTTTCGCGTAGGGTTTGGATGACTGAGTGCTCTTTCAGAATGCTAAGTGTTGTAATTGGAGCCTCCTATTGTCCAGACCTCGCGCCGGTTAAAACGGATTGTGCTGTAGCCCGCGCGAGGTTGCCAATAAGAAATTTGTTGAATAAGGAGTATGGTCCCGCGCGACCTTGCAGGAGGGTTGCGCGGCTTTTTGGGACCATACTCCTTCAGGACTGAAATAGTGATTTTTGACAAACCACGAGGACGAAAATAATAATTAACTCAAAAAGAAATTTTTTCGTTACATATCGGGTTTTTTTTTCTAAAAATAGCGTGCTCTCAGAAATATCGGGCCCTGGCCGGTGGTACTCCCCGCCCACCCCTAGGGTCGGCCCTGTTTACACTTACTCTAAGAGAAAAAAAAACAAAAAACAAAAAGAAGGGCACACACATGCTTGTACTTTCCTTTCAACACCCTAGCAACATTAACACCACCACCATCACTAGTAACGCACCATCACCGCGAAAACTACAATTGTTCTATGGTTTACAAAACTCATTCTGGTCTTTGGATAGGTAGGAGGAAAATATACTTGTGTGGATCTAAAAGGGGTTTCTCCGCTTGTAGGCTTAGGGGGTAGTGCTTTCACGGTGGGTCAGTCTGCTTTAAAGACTGCTTCGGGTAAAGTGACCAAAACATGAGAAAGCGTGCCTTGACAACCAGCACGTGTTTATCCCATTTGCTTTTGATACTTTTGGTTTTCTGGCGCCAGAGGCTGTGGACCTACTTAGTCGAATTCAAAGGGTCATGCATAGTAATGTTATGACCCCGAAATCTATGGACATAGTTTTTAAAAGGCTTAGTTTTGCTATTTAAAAAGGGGTAGCGGCGCATCTTGTTGCCCTTTACCAACTATCTTGATGTAAATTCATAACACGACTCTAAGTAAATTCTAGTCATTAACGCAGCTTTAAACATTTCTCAATTATGCAAAAATCACTATAAATAGAAGTAAGGGGGTGTTTGGGGTTGAGTTTTGAAAATAGATTATGCGTTTTGAATAATCAGATAATTAACTGTAACAAAACGTGATGTTGAAATATAGTGTTTGGATTTGATTATGTTGCTTGATATCACAATAATCAGATAATCAACTATTTGAATGTTTGACAAATACATATTTAAAAATTAAACAAGTAAAAATCCTTTTCTTAACGCAAATAATCAATTTTTGGAAAACTGCGTTTTGTTGCAGTAGGGGGGAGCTGCTTTTGGAAAACTGCATTTTCTAACTTTCTAAACGCAAATAATCAATTTTTTTAATTTTTTTACCGAGTTAATTACACAAATGTGTCCTGTGGTTTATACCTAGTTTCGCCTTTAGGTACTAACTTTTTTTTAACAGGTTTAGGTTTTATAGTTTCAATTTTGTAACACCTTTGGGTACTAACACCAAAATTATCAATATAATGACTAAAATACCCTTCCATTCTTTTTAATTTTATCAATGTAACACCTTTGGGTACTAACACCTAATTTTGTTTAAGTTTAAATCAATTTTACAAAATCTATTTTTTTTTATTTTCATCTTTTTATTATATCTATTAATTAACATAAAATCTATTTATTTTTTATTTTTTTATAAGTAAATATTTATATATAATTTTTTAAGAAATGATAAATAATTTAGCACGATAGAAGTTGCTCAAAATCTTAAATAATTAAAAACTCAATAGGTATAATAATAGTTGGTAATGTGCAAGTAAATTATTATTAAGATATTAGGTTAAAACTCCGTGTATTACTTTGTTTAATTTATAAAACTTAGTTTTAATTTTTGTAATTTTAAATATATGGGATTAAATAATATAAAACCAATAACAATAATAATAAAAGATTGTATCTCATCGGAACTAAAGTGTTTCCTAAGCACATAGATACACTAATAAAATAGAGACGTTATGGTTTAATCACACCGTCTCAAAATGTGCCCAGTAATTGATTATGACAAACAAATCAGATTAGATTATACATTTTTACGATTTTACTACAAAATATATTAAATTAGTTGTGGTCATTTTTAAACAGTTTTTCTCGATTATGCTACATATCTTGATATATTAATTTAACTAATTTTTAGATTATATTCGTGTGTTTTCAAGATTGCTATGGATTTTAATAGATACTTATTATATCATTTGTTTCATTATTTAATTTATATGTTAAAGAGTTTTTATATATTCATAATATTAGTCAGATATTTATCTAGTATCATTTAGTAATATTATTAATAAAAAATGGAGCGCACATTTTCTGACTCTTTTAATTTATAAATAAAAAATATAAAAATAAATAGATTTTATGTTAATTAAGAGATATATTAAAAATATGAAAAAAATAGATTTTGTAAAATTGCTTTAAACTTAAATAAAATTAGGTGTTAGTACCCAAAGGTGTTACATTGAAAAAATTAAAAAAAAAATGGAAGGGTATTTTAGTCATTATATTAATAATTTTGGTGTTAGTTGTAACACCCCGTGTTTCGAAAGTCAAAGTCAAGATTGAAGTCAAAGGAAGAAAAGATTGCTAATTGCGATCTGTCTCTTCTTGCTCAATTCCTGTTTTGACTTCTTTGACTTGTGGTTAGTCTATTTTATTATCGCTTTAGTTGTATTATGTGGAGTATTTATTAATAATCGAGTTTTAATCGCTATTTATCGTATGTTTATCGCTGACAATCGCCTTACGACTTTGAACAATAGGAAGTAACAATGCGATTAAGTTAATCTAACACTAAACGAATTTACATCAATCGTAACTCGAATCCCAGGATTTGGATATTGTTTAGGTGTGTGCGGGCCCTCTATGTGTTACTTGTGCATGATTATTTATGTTTATGTGGTAATCAATCGAAACGTAATCGAACTCAATTGCAATCGAATCGCAAACGCTAAACGAACACGAAATAAGGATGCTTGTATGTAGATATAGTAGTTGGGATTAAAAGTAATTCGACTAGGAAATTCTATCGCATCGAAACGCTCGCAATCGAAATCGAAACGGCAAAATTCGTCGCACCGAACACTCAAACAAGGTGACTGATCGACCAGTCGATCGATCGAGCAGCCGCTCGATCGGACAGCTGTTCGATCGGACTGCCTAACCGATCGACCAGCCCCTCTCCACTCCTTTCCACTTTGGGTAACCCTATAAATACCCCTTGTCACCATCATACTTTCCACTTTTGGCAACCGACGTCCGATCAGTGCTCTCAGCTTGCTTTTTCTCCGATTTCTTGCAATCCCGGTAAGATCTCGTCCTAAATCTTGTACTTCCTTAATCTACACGCACTTCTACACCTTTCTATCTTTTGAATCTTAACTTTTAACCGTAAAATCATCAAGATTCAAGGTGTTCATCATGTGTTCTTGAAGAACTTCATGTTTTGGCCTCAATCCACCAAGAACAACCTAGATCTAATCGATTTCCACATAAACAAACAAAGATCTTTCATAGATCTAGACATATTCCCAATGAAAAAGATTGAAAGATGGTTTTTCCCACTTTCTTTAAACTCTTTTACACTCAATGCATTCAAAACTGATGGAATCGAAGCTTGTGCCGACTTACTACTCATCCTTGGGGTTGTGTTGGCTCAAGATCTGGATTCTATCCACAAGACTACCAATTTCGGGTTAAACATAGAACACCGTCTTGAACCGTTAACTGACCGGGTTTGGGTGATTCCTGTCCGATCAGGGGTACCAAGTATTGACGAGGTTTCTGTTGCTTAACATGTTATCAAAACGTCTCGATAAAACGACAAACTATCAAAACAACCAAGTGTAAGACGAACAGGTCGACCAGGACAGAGTGACGTCCGATCGGACTGCTGTCCGATCGAACAGCCAATCCGAATGACTTACACCTTGGTCCCACACTTAACCTTTATTTTCAAACCTCGAAGGATGAACATTGAAATAAGTGCTGACCGATCGGATTACCATCCGAACGGGCTGCAACTTGACCATGTAATGATCAGACTTCAACACTTAAACAATTTTCAACATGTTCAATGCACAAGGAATGCCACCCGATCGAACCACCGTCCGATCGAGTGACAACCTGCTAAGAACTTGTTCTCACTAAAGTGTCCAACCAATCGAGTTGTCGTCCGATCGAACGACCGTCCGATCAACCGACCTGAGAGGTAGAGACACTTCAGTGTTTTCAAATGCTACAACGAAAACTTCAAAAGTCAAGCCATCATACACAAACACATCCTTCTCAAAGGAAGAGACAATCCACTCGAACGGTCATCCGACCGGACGACCGTCCGAACGGACTGTCACTCGCATGATCGGTCGTCCGATCGGACTTCCATCCGATCGACCTACTGATCGATCCAACTATCACTTGTTCCATTTTTACGCGACGCTTATCGTTATGCTATCAATCTGTTCCGGCTAACCCTACTCTCTAGTGCTCCTTTCAATCCATCAACCACTGTGAGTATACTCGATCGCTTTTTGCTTTACGCACTTTTGGGTGTTATATACGTTACTTATACAAAATCACATCGAACGCACTACGCAATACTTTAAACTCTAACCGTTATCGCATGTATACGTGACTAAATGAATGCTTGTTTGTTATGTTTACACATGGAATGATGTATACCTGCCTTAGCAACGGTAGTACTATTAGTTTGGACTCAGCACCTGTTCACTCGGGGGTTGTTAAGGACAATTACCTACATGGCTCACAGTGGTGAGTATGTATCGCGAACTGCCTTGGGCAGTCAACCCGCAGTCATTGGTATCGATAGGTTCATGTCGATAACTAACATGCCTCATTTCACTCTATGTACGTGCTGGTTATGCGTAACGCTTCGAACTCTATATGCTATTATCAAACTTGTATGCTCACCTTTACACTATGTGTATTGAATTTTACTTTAACGTATGTGACAGGTGCTTAGGATGTTTAATTGCTTTCTTTGGTGTGAAATCGAGGCTAGGAAAGACTAGGTCAACAATAAACAATTGTTTGTAATAAAAATCTGAGTTGTCAGAACAGAACAATTTGACTAGATCTTTTCTGTAATAATTGTATTATCTTTTATGACATGGTATGGGACGTGTTGCTTTAAATATCTGGTAAATATAGTTGTTATGGAAACTTCTGCACAATCTGTTTCGCTCAGTGCCACGCCCCCGATGTTTCCGCCATCGGTTGGGGTGTGACAGATTGGTATCAGAGCCATAACTATAGGGAATTAGGCAAGACTCGACCTAGTTCGGGTTGATGTCTTAGAGACCTAGTCTATAGTTAGGAACCAACAGACCGACTCATGCATATCCAGTAGGGATTATGTGTGAGCGTATTGCTATTTCTCGCTATTCTCGCCTACACTACACTATCACTGCACTCGAATTTTCAAATATGATTGAGCGATTAAGTCGAGATTAGGTGTGAAAACCGTAAACTCTCGACTAAATTACTTGATCAACCCACTTTTTTATCTATAAACACGAGAAATTGCGTTGAAATAGGAGTGAAATCCATACTTTGATGCATAATTCTCTTTTATTTTATCAAAACAAGAACGAAGTTGTTAAGCCAGGGGTGAAACCCTAACCTTGACAACTTGTTCTGACCTTTACCTGGTTTTACATAACTCTCACCAAAGTCTCGACGAACTCCAACGACCTGAAGTCACGATATGACTAAAGGGATGCGTGCCGAATGCCCAAGAATCGAGGCAAAAGCACCGTCCTGAATGTCAAAATGTGTACAACAAGTCCTTGAGAATAGTCGAATCACTTTGGATAGTCAATGTCTAATAGCCGCGGATGATCTATTTCTTGATTTTTATGTGTTTCGACTCTGAGCCCGCAATTGCTGACTCTGATGATTCGTCGATTTTATGTGTTTGTATGTGTGTTTACCTGCTTATATGTTTAAATTTTGGAGACTTATCCGATTTTTGCTTTCTCTTCACGCACGACCCGCATTGCTTATCTACCTCAAAACGCTGACAAATCGTTAAATTATGGACATACTATACTATACGCTATGATAATCGCTGTACGTGAACCCTCGCAACAAAAAGTCTGCGAGCGTCGACTTTGAATGATAGGTTTTTGTATTCTGAGGCAGTCAGAAGTTGTTGTGTGTACTAAGTACCTCTTGCCCTACATGCTTATGTGCTTATGTGTTTCTGTGCCCTACGTGCTTATATGCTTCTGTGCTTATGTGAATCTGTGATTATGTGCCTACGTGTTTATGTGGTTGTACGTATTCCTGAGCTTTAGTAGTATTAGGATTGTGAGGTGAGATTCGATTATACTGTGTTGAGTCCTGTGACGATGTCTGTTGCAGACAATGTCGTCATCTAGATCTCACGCTACCCGTGATGCTCGCCAAAAGCAAGCAGACAAATGCCTCGCTGCTATGATCACTAAGCAAATGGCAAAGGTTGTACCCCAAGTCGTCAGTGAACTGTACGAAAACATGAGCAAATCGTCTGAGGAATCCAGAACCGAGACTCCCAAAGCTGCTTTCAGCTTCAAACAGTTCAAGGCATGTGGGCCGAAAGAGTTCACCGGAGAAGAAGGCCCTACGGCTTTGTTTCAATGGTTTGACTCGATCGAAGTCACTCTGTGACAGAGCGGATGTCCTGATAATCTCCGCACACTGAACGCGACCGGCGTCTTCCAGTCCCGCGCTCTAGACTGGTGGACGGCCGAAAGGAACAAGCGCGGAAATGATGTAGCTTACGGTCTGTCATGGGACGAGTTGAAGAACGTTATGCTCGAAGAGTTCCGCCCTCCCCATGAGCGCCAAAAGCTGGAGGACGAGTTTTGGCACATTAAGCAGAAGGAAGGTGACAACGCTGTCCTGACTGCTCGTTTCAAGTAGCTCAGCATCATCTGTCTCGATCAAGTGAAGACGCCTGACATGGCAATCAAGAAGTACATCCGAGCTCTACCCGACTGTGTTGCGGATTTTGTGCATGCCGCAAAGACAGCAACGATCGAAGAAACTTACTTGCTTGCCGCCAAAATCAACGACAAACGGGTAAAAGCTAGTTTCTGGGATAAAACTTCGAAGAACCTGCACCAAGTCACCACCGCACCAGCCGCCGAAATCGCCGCCACTCAATCGTCAAAGTCCTCACACCGCAAGAAGAAGAACAACAACAGCAGCTCCAGCAACAAGAACTGTGCTGCCACTACCAATGCTGCTTCACTTCAAGCCGTACCGGCTCAGCAGCAGTCTCACCACCGGCCAGCACCAGTTACTTATGCACTTCCTGCAAAGTGTGCATACACAGGCCCTCACCCTGCCTGCCCGACATGCTCTTATCATCACCCAGTGGGTCTCGCCTGCCGTTTCTGCACTCACTGCAATATGTACGGCCACTTCACTGCTAACTGCCGTACTGGTCCCCTTCAAGCATCAGCTCAAGCCACTGCTCATCAAGCTCTGCTCCCAGCCCCACAAGGCTAACAAGCGGCTCAGGCACCCGCGATCAATGCCAGAGTCTGCTTCGCATGTGGTGATCCCAACCACTTTGCGAACATGTGCCCGAACAGGGTTGTGAAGCAAGAGCCCCAGCAGCAGCAGCCTCAACAGCAGCAACAGCCTCAGCAGCAGCAACAAGCCGCACGCGCCAGAACTTTCAACATCAACGTGCGCCAAGCCCAGGCTGACAACAACGTGGTCAATGGTACGTTCCTTGTGAATGGTATTTATGCATCGTGTTTGTTTGATACTGGAGTCGATAATTGCTTTGTGTCGTTTGAATTCGAGAAGCTCCTTAGTCGTAAGCGCTCCTATCTCTCCTCGATGTTCGATGTTGAAGTCGCCACCGGAAGAACCGTTGCCGTTAATTTTGTTCTTCGTGATTGTACTCTTGAGCTCAACAATCACATCTTCCCAATCGACCTCATTCCGATGCAACTCGGAAGTTTTGACATCATAGTAGGCATGGACTTTCTTCGCGAAAACCATGCTGAAGTTGTGTGCTTCGATAAGATAATTCGATTCTCGCTCGCGAATGGTAATTTATTGTGTGTCTATGGTGAAACTGCTTCGAAAGGTCTCAAACTCATGTCATGTGTCCAAGCTAGCAAGTATCTCCGTAAGGAATACAGAGCTTTCTTGGCCAACATTGTAGTAGCGGAGAAGGAAAAGAACGGAAAGACAGAAGTGAAGGACGTTCCTGTAGTTTGTGAATTTCCTAATGTGTTCCCTGACGATCTTCCCGGCCTACCGCCAAGTCGTGATATCGACTTTCGTATCGACCTCATTCCTGGAGCCAACCCTGTTGCCAAAGCTCCTTACCGACTCGCACCGTCCGAAATGCGTGAACTCTCGAGTCAACTTCAGGAATTACTTGAGAAAGGATTCATTCGCACGAGCACCTCTCCTTGGGGTGCGCCAGTCCTTTTCGTCAAAAAGAAGGATGGGTCGTTCAGGATGTGCATCGACCACCGGGAATTGAATAAGCTAACTATCAAGAACCCCTATCCCCTGCCTCGCATTGATGATTTGTTTGATCAGCTACAAGGTGCTACATGCTTCTCGAAGATCGATCTACGCTCAGGCAACCACCAGCTACGCATCTAAGAGGAGGATATACCCAAAACCGCATTTCGCACCCGTTATGGCCATTATGAATTCGTTGTTATGCCTTTCGGTCTAACCAACGCACCCGCGGTTTTCATGGATCTGATGAATCGCGTGTGTAAACCATATCTCGACCGTTTCGTCATCGTGTTCATCGACGATATCTTGATCTATTCCAAGTCGAAGGCCGAACACGCGCAACATCTACTTTTGGTTCTCGAGCTACTCCAGGGGAATCGACTCTTTGCCAAGTTCTCCAAGTGTGAATTTTGGTTAGAGGAGGTTCAGTTTCTGGGTCACATTGTTAATAGTCAAGGAATTCAC
>JARYGA010048931.1:0-24708 GCA_030545235.1 Helianthus tuberosus | reverse complement strand
AGCGTCTGGTTCACCTATATCAAGAATCCTGCGGGCTTAACAAGACGCTTGAATCCAAGCTAAAGGAAGCAGAAGTCACAATCTCCGATCAAGGCATGATTGCAGCCGCCAAATCTCGTCATTACGAGGAGAAGTTCAAAGCTATGATTCAAGAACACCAGACTGCTCTCAACAAAGCTACTCTTCAAGCCCAAGCCGATCTTGAAGCTGCCCATGTGCAACATGAACGGGATATGGTCAGCTACCGGGAAAGCCTTAAGAGTTCCGTCGTCATTTCTCTCCTCCAAGCCAGGTTGAATATGGCCCATGAAGCCAAAACATTAGGTTTTGAATGCCCTTCTTGGGACGTTGGTGCCTGGGAAACCAAGCTAAAGAACCTTGGCAGCACTTCTTCCAAACCAGTTGTCGAAGAATCTTCCAAAGCAGTTGAAAAAGCAACCGATACTGAGAAGGATGCTGAGGCGGATCCCAAGACGGATGCTGCTGAAATCATTATGGACGAAGAAGGCACTGCCCCCTAATGCTTATTTCCTTTAAATTGTTTGAACAATTTTATGTCTTATGAACAATTTTTATTTCTGTATCAAAACAATTCGATAGCCGAAGGCGGATGGGTCCTGGGTTTCAGGATGAAACCTTTGGTTATCAACTAGTACTGATTGTTTCAAATAATTTCATCTTTCATATTTCTCGCTATTATCTTCCGTCTTTCTTAGCATAGATCTTAGCTTTGCAAAAATTTTGTATTGTTATCTTTTGAAAATATCCTGATCAATATGCTCAGCGATATATTATAAAAACTGTTATTAGATAGGACTTCCAAACATTCGTTCAACTTTGTAGAAAGCTTTTTAAAGAGTGAAAAACAATCCACTTTTCCAAAACCTGTTTTGATAATACTTAAATGATCAAAGTTTCAAACTAGTATTAGTTTCAAATATCTTAACCAAATATCCTGAAAAGTATTTTGAAAATATATTTTGAGAATATATCCCGAGAATTGATCCTAATCAAGATGTTTAACCCTTTACCAAACCTAGTATTGTCAAAAACTTAAACGATGTTTACAAAGGAAAGATCATACCAGGAATAGGGTGCAATCCTATTATCAAACCTCAATCCCTTTGCAACTTTTCCAAAGAAGATGTCCCCTGACTGGGACACTTAGTGCATTAGTTCCGACCCTTATCCTTTGAGCTTTACATCATTGCCTTGGTAGGAATGTCCCCTGTGTACAATGTCTTCAAATACTTAGAAATCCTCTGGATATCAATCCCCGTTGTACAGACAATTTTTCATGTTACAGGGGTAAAACCCAAGAATGTTCTGGAAATAAATCCCTTGAATTCTGGGGGAAATCCCAAATTTTCATGCGCTACAGGCGGGAGTGTATAAACTCCAAGACTTAGAAAGGTGAAAACCTTTAAACCTTAGAGAGCATGAAAATACCCTTTCGTGAGAGAGGGTGATCAATCCTCATATACCTTTAGGATTCAGGATATAGCCAACAGTAACGAAATTGTCAGCCACTTTTACATGGACTGGTCCCGCCACCTTGAACTATCCCTGAATAACTTGCGCTCCAGGCGGAGTGTTTAAACCCAATTCGGAAAAAAGGTGAATACCTTTAAACCTGTGAAGGGATCAGGATCCCTTGTACGTGAGAGAGGGGGCCAATCCTCTAATCTTCTAAAGTATCCTGAGTGAGCATCCTGGAGCTATATCCCGAAGCATATACTGCAAAACATCCTTAAACTAAGGTGGGTGTTAGCTTGGCTAACACCCCTCCGATGCTTAAGTTAGTATTGGGTTTCAAAGAATAAATTAAACCAAACATATTTAAAAAAGATAGAATTCATACCATCCCGAGTTAGAAATTAAATTCTAAACTCACTTGAAATAAAGCTTAAGGTGTATAGCATTCCAAGATCTCGGTAGCATATCCCCTTTCATATTCTTGAGTCTATATGCTCCTTTCCCTGCTTCTGATTCAACTTCATATGGTCTTTCCCATTTTGGAGCTAGCTTGCCATTGGCAGGATTAGTAGTATTCTGAAAAGCCTTTCTTAACACCCAATCTCCAACCTTAAATCTTCTGGTCCTAATATTCTTGTTATATGCTCTGGATATTCTTTGTTGATATGCTGCCATCCTTAGCCTTGCTGCATCCCTTTTTTCATCTATAGTATCCAAATCCTGACATAAGGCTTCAGGATTCTGTTCAGGATCCCGTAGGGTAGATCTTGCAGTAGGTATTGCCATTTCCGTTGGAATCATTGCTTCTGCTCCAAATACCAAGGAAAATGGGGTTTGGCCTGTTGCATTCTTTACCGTTGTCCTATCAGCCCACAAAACAAAGGGTAATTCTTCTGCCCATCTTCCTTTTTTGGCTCCAAGCCTCTTCTTTAAGTTATTGACAATGATCTTGTTTGAGGATTCTGCTTGTCCATTCGCTTGAGGATGTACCGGAGTAGATGTTATCATTTTGATTCCCCAACTCTTGCAAAAGTCAGTAGTTCTCTTGCTTATAAACTGAGAACCATTGTCACAGATTATCTCGGCTGGTACTCCAAATCTGGTCAGGATATTTCTCTTTATGAAGGATACTACTTCTTGATCTCTAACTTGAACAAATGCTTCTGCTTCAACCCATTTGGAGAAATAATCCGTCATTGCCAACATGAAAACCTTTCCTCCGGGAGCCTTTGGAAGTTTCCCACTATATCCATCCCCCACTTCATAAACGGCCAAGGGGAAACAATAGGATAAAGCGGTTCAGCAGGCTGATGTAATACGTTACTATGTCTTTGACATGCGTCACATCTTCGAGCATATTCTGCGGCATCTTTTCTCATTGTTGGCCAATAATATCCTGTCCTTAGTACTTTTGAGAATAACGACCTGCCCCCAGTATGGTTACCACAATCCCCTTCATGTATATCCTGAAGTACTTCTTTGGCTTCAGGATCCTCCAAGCACCTCAAATACGGTCCTGCAAGAGATTTCTTGTATAAAACATTATTTATAATAGTGAATCGTGATACCTTCATCCTAAATGCCTTAGGATTTTCATTTCTGGGGATGTGTCCTTCCTTGAGATATCTCATGATTGGAGCTGTCCAGGATTTAGGATCCTCTTCAGGATACTCTGCTCCAGGATCCTGAATACCCGCTACTTCTTTATCCCGAGGATTTGTTGCAGGATACAAGACATGTAATATTGGTATTTGGGTTCCTTCTGGTATCCTGATCGATGATCCCAGATTTGCTAAGGCATCTGCTTCAGCATTATCTTCCCTTGGTACCTGTTCAAGTGTAAAAACATCGAAATATCCGGCTAATTTTTTGAGAATATCAAGGTATTCGATTAACTTCTCACCCTTGACTGCATAGGATCCATTAAAATGGTTAGTAATTAACAAGGAGTCAACATATACTTGCAAATTCTTGATACTCATATTCTTAGCCAATTCTAATCCTGCAATTAAAGCTTCATATTCTGCCTCATTATTAGTAGCAGGAAATTCACACCTAATAGCCTGGGGTACTATGTCCCCCTGTGGCGATTTTAGTAGTATACCTAAACCTACACCTCTTATATTGGATGCACCATCAGTATATAACGTCCAGGATCCTGAAGATTCTCCTAACTGTTGAACTTCTAGGTCTACCTCGTCCTGAATGTCACTACTGAAATCAGCCACAAAGTCAGCTAAAGCCTGAGACTTTATGGCATTTCTAGGTTCATATACTAAATCATAAGCACTTAACTTTACTGACCACTTGGCCATCCTGCCTGACATCTCTGGTTTCCTAAGCACATTTTTAACAGGATAATTCGTTTTAACATGGATTCTCAGTGTCTCAAAATAATGTCTAAGCTTCGTTGATGCCATGACTAAAGCTAATATCAATTTTTCTAAATGAGAATACCTAGTTTCAGCATCTAACAAACTTTTACTAACATAATAAACAGGATATTGCTGACCTTCATGGTCTTTTATAAGAACAGCACTTACAGCATTCCCTGATACAGCGAGGTATAGGGATAGTGGTTCACCATTCTCTGGCTTCATCAATAGAGGTGCAGTTGAGAGATATCGGTTCAAATCCTGCAAGGCTGCTTCATGCTTTGCTCCCCATTCAAACTTCTTATTCTTCTTGAGGATATCATAGAATTCCTTGCATTTTTCCGAGGATCTCGAAATAAATCTGTTCAATGCTGCTACTCGTCCTGTTAACCGTTGAACATCCTTCATGTTCGAGGGTGATTTTATATCCAGGATAGCTTTAATCTGCTCCGGGCTTGCCTCTATCCCCCTTTTCGTCACCATATATCCAAGAAACTTTCCTGCCCCCACTCCGAAATGGCACTTAGCAGGATTCAGCTTCATGTTATACTGATCCAGGATATCAAATGCTCCCTTGATATCCTGGAGGTGATCCTCAGCTTTTTTAGATTTCACCACCATATCGTCAATATATACCTCCATGGTGTCCCCCAGCTTATCTTTGAACATCATGTTCACTAATCTCTGGTATGTTGCACCTGCATTTTTCAAACCGAAAGGCATGGCAGTATAGCAATATATACCTGTTGGTGTCATGAAAGCAGTATCCTCCTGGTCCGAAGGCTCCATTTGAATCTGTTGAAATCCTGAGGATGCGTCCATGAATGTTAACATTTCATGTCCAGCAGTAGCATCTACCATTGCATCAATATGAGGGAGAGGAAATGGGTCTTTAGGACAAGCCTTGTTCAAGTCCGTGTAGTCTACACAGACTCTCCATTTCCCGTTTTTCTTCTGTACCACAACTACGTTTGCTAGCCATCTTGGAAACTTGACTTCTCTGATCATCCTGGACTTCAACAATCTTTAAACTTCCTCTTGGATAATCGCATTCCGCTCAGGAGCAAATTTTCTTCTTTTTTGCTGAACAGGCTTGAATGACTTGTCAATTCCAAGCTTGTGAGTGATGATGTCTTTGGATATGCCTGTCATATCCTCATGCTTCTATGCAAACGTTGACATCCTGCATTTCAAAAAGTTAGTTAACTGCTCTTCAATATCCTGAGGGATATTGGTTCCTACGAGCACCGAGATATCAGGATTATCCTGATCCAGGATAATTTTCTTCACATCCTGCTCCGAATCTTCCACGATATCCTGGGCCCGCATCTTTAATTGCTATAATGTACTAGGCTTAGTTGAGGATTTCATTGAGGATGTGTAGCATTCCTTCGCCTCCTGCTGATCACTATCGACTTTGACGACCCCCCAAGGGGTTGGAATCTTGACGCATTGGTGATAAGTCGAAGGCACAGCCTTCATATCATGGATCCACGGCCTGCCTAGTATGATGTTATAGCAGGATAGGGAGTCCATTACACAGAAACGTTGTATCGAGTTGACCCCTTCAACATATACTGGTAACTTTATCTCCCCTACGGTATTCCTAGCTTCTCCACTGAAACCAACGAGCACAGTGGACTTCGAAGTAATGTCCATCGGAGATACATTCATTCTCTTCAATGTTTCCAGCTGAACTATGTTGACGGAGCTACCATTATCTACTAATATCCTGCGTACAAAATGGTTAGCAACATATAATGTTATTACCAAAGCATCATGGTGAGGATCCTGAACAGTATCCCTGTCATCACTATCGAAAGTGATCACTTTATCATTTGTGAGGGTAGTCATCCTGACTGGCTTGTCTCCCATTTCACTCTTAGCTTCCTTTGCATGTCTCTTAGCCGCCGAATACGAAGTCCCACAAATGTCGGATCCTCCTGAAATAAAGTTAATTATCTTAGCATCTGTTGGGGGTGATGCTGCTCGTTCAGGATCCTTCTCGGGATCTTGCCCTTTATTCTTCTTTCTTCCCAGCAAGTCCTTCAGATACCCCTTGCTTAACAGGTAACTTATCTCTTTCCCTAAAGCAATGCAATCCTTGGTCATACGTCCAAAGTCTTCATGGAAGGCACACCATTTAGATTTATCCTTCCAATCAGCTTTCTGCTGGTTCTTTCGAGGCCACCTAGCTTTGTCCCCTAAACCCTGCATAGCATACATTAACTCAGGTATATTAACAGAAAAGCAGTATTCAGATAAGTCAGGATATTCTTCAGGATCCTTGTCTTCAACAGCATTCACTTTCTTGTTATCATTTCTGCCATATGGCTTGGAGCGATATGGCTTATATGAGGATTCTGATTTCCTGTTAGTTGATTCATAGGTTGAGGTAGAATTCATCCTCTCCTGCATCTTCTTGTCATCTTCCAAACGGATATATCTCAAAGCCCTGTTACGAGCTTTGTCGAGATTCCTGCAGGGATTCATTACAAGATCCTGATAAAACTGAGAATCCTTTTGTAACCCCATCTTAAAAGCTTGCACAGCTGTTGCAACATCAAGATGCGGGATATCCAAGGATTCTCGACTGAATTTGTTCACATAATCCCTCAAGGATTCCTGAGGCCCTTGAGTTATCCTGTAAAGATCACTGGTTAGTTTCTCAAAACTCCGACTACAAGAAAATTGACTATTAAATAAATTAACCAAATGAGCAAACGAAGTAATTGAGTGAGGAGGAACGTTTAACAGCCATTTCAAGGCTGATCCTGTCAGGGTAGAACCGAATCCCTTGCATAAGCATGCTTCCTTGAGATCTGGAGGGATTGGATTGATTTCCATCCGTTCCCTATACTGGGCAATATGTTCCTCAGGATCCGTAGTCCCGTCATACAGTTTCATGTTGGGAGTCTGGAATCTTTTTGGGATTTCAGCATCACAGATTGGATACGCAAAGCGGGATATCCTGTGGCTGTCTTGGGATACTTCCGGAATTGGCTGGACCACTCCAGGTACACTGGATATCATGTCCTTCAATTTTTGGAGCTTCCGGGTAAATGTTGACGTCATACCTGCATCCTGCAAAGAGCCATTGTTGTTAGTAGCAAGAATATTATTATTTGACACATTACCGGTTTGAGGATTTTGGCCATATCCTGAAGCATATCCTGAACTCCTCACAGTCGACATCCTGACCGAAGAGGGTATCTCAGGGGTATGATTCTGAGAATGGCTTGGGACGATATTCCCCCTGTTATCCTCAGTGTAAACTGCGGAACTGAAGTTCAAAGCCCTGGGCTGTATAGGAGTGACAGTTTCTTCAGCAGGTCTGCTCGAGCTAGCTTTTAAGAGTTGTATTTCTCTTAACAGCATTTGGTTAGTCTCCTGTTGCTGCCTCATTTGTTCCTGCACACTTCCAAATAAAGTCAGAATTTCATCATTAGAGGCTAAAACGGGAGCAGATCCCTGAACACTCCGAGTAGGGATAACATCTTGAGGTTGTGAAGAAAGTGGCATCCTTGGAGGAGGTGGTGGAAGCACCGAACCGGTAGTAGCAGAGGTTGCAGCAGACATAGTGGAGGAGCTCATGTTTGATCTTGAGGCCATTGTAAACAATGTGGCAAAAAGTTTTGAAAATAGAAAACCGATTAACGATTTCACAAAGATTTTTAGTAAAAGTAGCACCACTTGTCCCACGGATGGCGCCAAATTGTTTTGGTCAAAAATTACCTAAGCAATTAAGTGATCAAATTAGTTAAGTGAGGTAATGTGCTAAAATTATGTGTGAAAAATGTGTTAACCAAGTTAGATATGAAAACAGTTTCAGGATACGGCTCAGGATATAGAGTTGTATCTATGATCAAACAATGAGCAAAAAAGTAAAGGTTGACACGTGATGTACGAGGAAAGCCCTTGATCAATCTAGATCGCCGGCATAAAACCTAGGGAGCTGACAATCGCAGCTGCCTTGTTCTTCTATTGCTTCAAATATCAGGATACAGTGCAGGATGTGGTGCGGATCGACTATGTGTTACAATGTAATTCGAATACAAGTGTTGTGTGTAGTGTTTGCGAGGAGCTAGAGAGAAAGTGTTTGAAAATGTGTAAGTTGAGTGCCTTAATCTGATCCGCCCCCATCTATTTATAGTAAAACAAACGTAACTAACTATCCTACATAACCGGGATCCAACGAATATTCCTTAGTCGAACATTGTAGACCTGGTCTTTCGGGTTCAACGTCTCTCCTTTAACAAATACGCCCGAGTCTTGAGGAGATGGAGTCCACTCGACCGTTGGCAAGTCCCAGTCTTTAACCTGCACATGATTAATTCGATATACCTCAGGATATCACCCAGGATGTTAGCAATATCCCCGTCCAGTATCCTGATCACAGATAAACAATTAAAAGCAGGATATAGTTCAAGATATGTATGCTTAGAAAATGAGCCACAACAGATATACATTATAGATATCCAGCTGTTGAAGTATTACCTTTTCATTGTGAAGATGGTCAGAGTATTGTGTATAACGATCATGATAATTTGTGTGATATTGTTATTGATCCAATCGTGAAAATGACAATGTTTACAGAGTGGATGAATTGTAATAAAGTCGATGAATTTTCCATGACATTGAGGTATGTTCAGTTTCCGGGATATTATGTATGGAATGCTAAAAATCGCAAATGGAATCGAAGAAAGCATCCGTATGGATCAATTGGGAGGATACATTATGTCCCACCATCACTTGGTGATTGTTATTACCTAAGGATTTTACTGAATCATATTAAGGGACCGACCTATTTTGAAGATATAAAAACAGTTGATGGTCAGGTTTTTCAAACATTTAAAGATACATGTTTTGCACGGGGACTGTTGGATGATGATAAAGAATATGTTAATGTTGTCAAAGAAGCTAGCACATGGTTAACCAGAGATTTCTTGAGGACTTTTTTGTAATGTTGTTGCTGTCAAATTCGATATCTCGTCCTGGTGTTTTCTGGTCGGAAACGAAGTCCCTGTTAACAAAAGATAACTGGTATTGCAGGTAATGTGATAATTTTATTAAATTTATATACAACTACATTAAAATTATGTAATAGCTCTGTTATTGGGAAAAAACTAATACTTTTTTCAATATTTGTTTTAGATTTGGATCTTCAACAAGAAGAACTTGAAAATATCTGTCTATCTGAAATTGAAAAGTTGCTACTTACCAATGGGAGTACAGTGAGAAATTTGATATGCCAAGTGTTCCGGACAATTATGTTTCATCGTCGAACAATCGATTGATAATGAAAGAATTATCGTATGACAAACTAGCTCTTCAAAGGGAACATGATGGTTATGTAAAGTGTTTAACTGCCGAACAGGAAAGGATATATAAAATTGTTATGGAAGCGATTGAAAAAGGTGATGGAGGTGTGTTTTTTGTATATGGTTATGGTGGAACTGGAAAGACGTTTCTTTGGAAGACATTCTCAGCTGCATTACGATCAAAAGGTGAAGTTATATTGAATGTTGCATCCAGTGGAATTGTTTCAGTTTTGCTGGATGGTGGTAGAACTGCTCATTCATGGATGGATGGTGCATGCGTCTGTCGACTTCGTCTTGTATCGAGTCTTGTATATATTTAGATAGATCAGGGCACGTTATACGAGAAATATGTCAAATTTAGGGTGTATGACAGTTTCAAACGAAATTAGAAAGGTATTTCCTTTTGAAATGACTCATGTCATTTCAAGCGAAATTAACTCTCTAATTCCGCTTGAAACTTAATTCCGCTTGAGAGTAATTTCGCTTGACACATGTTCAAGCGAAATTATATCCCCTATATATACCTTGTTCCTGATTCAGTTTGAAGGGGTCTTGAACTTTCCGGTCAGAGCAACGAAGTGCTGCCGAAGTGTCGTCTCGCTGTAAAACGTCATTATATCAATAAAATCGACAGTTAAAGTGATATTCTAGCTGAATTGACCTCGATACATCTGTTTCCGCCTTTCGTATTGAGAAAAACTCTTCTGATTGACTCGTTTGGGTCTGAAAACGATCCTACAAGTGTATCAGAGCTCAGGAAGAAGAGTTCTTACCAATTCAGCTGCAAATTCTGATTTCTACACCTTCTTTTTCAAACTAAACTTGTTTTCATGGTCAAAATGTCTTGATTTTCATACATCGTGTGCGTATTAGTGTTTTAACAAAGCCTTGAAAGTTTCAGGCCTCAAATCGATCTAACACTGGTAAATTTCATAATTCCGTTTCAAAATCAATGCGAGATTGATGACATCAGCAGCTCTTCAAACGGAATTAGCTCATAATTCCGCTTGAAACCGGTAATTTCGTTTGAGATTTGGATAATTCCGCTTGAAAGTTCAAACAGAATCAGTGTTTCCGCTTCAAGGTGTAATTTGGCTTGAGTTGTCTCGTTTGAAAGAGCTAATTCCGCTTTAAAGACATAATTCCGTTTGAGTGGTCCAAGCGAAATTAGGGTAATTTCGCTTCAAGGGTTATATCATTTGAACTGTGTAATTTCGCTTGAAGTTTGTAATTTCGTTTGAACAGAACAGTTTTGTGAAATTTGAAAAATCGAAACATGGAAGAGGAATTTTACAACGCATTCGCTACCCCGGTTACCCCAATTACTCTTGCACATAACACAATGCTGGAAAATGAAATGGGGACTATGCAAAAACCACCTAAGCTTATGAACATCGAGGAGTATAAGGGTTTGGAAGGACGTTTTGAGAACTGGGTACAAGCAAATTATCTGGATGCTTGGGAATGTGTCGAGACGAAATACGTTAGACCGATGAATGATGACGAAGAGATTATTGCGATTAAAAATCTGAGTGCTGAAAATTGAAAGAAATACAAAGATGAGAAAATGATGCTAAGTCTACTACAACAAGCTGTGAAAGAAGATATCTTGGTTTTATTGCAACACAATGGAACTTCTTATTCAATCTGGAAAGCATTAAGATCGAAATTTCATGGAAGCCAAGAAATGGTTAAAAACAAGAAATCACTTTTGAAAAAGGAATTTGATCTGTTTCGTGGGTTGAAAAATGAAAGCACAAAGCAAATTATTGAAAGATACTGCAATTTGTTAGCCAACATGAAGAGATTAAGCATCGATAAAGATAATAAAGAGTTAATTGAAAAATCATCTGATGCGTTTCCATATGAGACTTGGGGCACATATCTCGTGATGTTGAGGAACAAGAAAGGTTTTAGCAATCTAACATTGAGCAAATTCATTGAAAAGATTGAGGCTCAGGAGATGGAACAGAGAAAGATTTCAAGAATGAAAGATTTCGATGGTGAACAAGACATTAGTCTCTATTACAAAGGTGGTGTCAGTGATAAATCCACCAACATGTCACCAAAAATCGAAACTGCTTTCAATGCAAAAGGTTCATCTGGAAGTTCACCCAAAGGATCAAACAGCAACACAATTTTTACATCATATCCATCATTTGATCCGAACATTTCAGCAACAAAGAATGGAAAGAAGCTACAATGCAACATTGTACTGAATCTGGAGAATGATGAGGACTATTCAGCAGAAGTTGCTAAGAGTCACATGTCTTTGTTGGGAACAATGTTGGAATCCTATGGTAGTTTTGTTGCAGGTCGGATCGGGAATCCTATGTTCACAAAAGAGGATTACGATCAAATAGATGCTGAAGAGATGGAATTAATGGACATAAAGTGGTGTTTGGCAAGTGTGTTAAGACGAGCTGAGAAATTTAAGCAGATCACAGGAAAAGATGATTTACGTGAAGCTAATGTTTCTACTTTAGGTTTTGATAAATCTAAAGTCACTTGTTTTCGTTGCAGGGAAAAAGGACACTTCAAGAGGGAGTGCAAAAACCACGAAGCAAGTGGAGCTCAAAATCCGTTCAACAACAACAATGATTACTACCGGAAGGCCATCTATCATCAAGTTGCACAACAACAACAAGAACCACAAGTGGCACATGGAAGAAAAGTGATTGAAGAGTCTTCAAAGAGAGCTTGTATGGTGAATTAGGATGACAAAGAGTCAACAAAAGGTTTCACCTGGGACAAATATATTTCAGCTGATAACAAAGCATGCCTGATAAACCAAGATGATGAAAAATTACCAGAAGGGTTTAACTAGGAAGGTTTCAGTTGGGATGATTATGATCCTAACAAAACTTCAAGTCACAAAGCCTTTGTTGCTCGAGTTGAAGAAGATAGTGATGATGATATAGAGTATTATGCAAAACGAATGGCAGATTATTTTAAAATGCTGGCAGAAAGTGATAGTGAAGATGAAAAAGCTAAAAAGAAAAAGAAAAAGGTAAAAACTCCTGTCAGCAGTGATGATGAGGAAGTTCCAGTGATCAAGAAAAAGGTAAAGGAAGTTCCAAAGTTCAAAGTTGATGAAGAAGTTGATGCAAAGAAGAGTCTGGTGATTTGTGAAAATTGTAAAGCTGTAAAGAAGCAGAACAGCACATTGATTAACAACATGAACAGGCTGAAAGAATTTTATGATGTTCTGAACAAGGCCATGAATCAATACAATCAATCAAGTGAAGAACAAGCTACAGCCATGAAGACACTTCAGGGAGCTTTCATGATAAAGCAGAAAGTTGTGAACAATTACATTGAGAAGTGTGCTGTGCTTGAACAAAAACTTGAAACACAAAGAATTGAAACTGAAAGAGTTAATCGTTTGTTGAAAAGTTACTCATGTACTTCTTATATCATTGACAGGATTTATCCAACTGTTGAGGGCATGAAGGCATTTGAAGATGATGAAGTAACTGAAGAACAAAAAGCTTCTGAAGAAAAGACTCCTGAAAAGAAGAAAGAAAAGAAGAAGAATACTAAAGAGAATGATTCTGGTAAGAAACAAGGTTTCAGTTACAACAAGTGTCCACCCCCGCTTGAAAATGGATATTCTCTGAGAAATCCAAATTCAGAAAGAGTCGAAAAGGCAACAAATTTACAGTGGGAGTCGGAGTCTTCAGTTAATTTGCCAGAAAATATTGATGTGACGTTTACATCATCTGACACTGATCATGAGTCCGAGTTAAAACAGAAAGTGGTCGATCAGGTGTTGGATAAAGATGAATCCGAGGAGTCAAAGTCGGAGTCTATGTCAGAGTCAAAGTCTGAGTCCAGCACTCCGAGTCAAACCGTTAAACAGGGCAAAAGAGTTTACAATAAAGAATTCCTTCTATCAAAATCTAATTTGAATGACGAAACATTCAAAGTTGCATATACATTGAATGATTCAGACAAATTATATTCTGATGAGGAATTTCCAATAAGAGGTGTTAAACCTGACATGATAAAAAAGGTTTTCAAACTTACAGAAATTAATATTTCTGAAATAAAAGATGTAAATCTTAATGATAAACCTAAAAAATACACCTCAAGAGTTCAACAAAGAGAAAACAAGAAAAAGGGTTACAGTTCTGGTTCTGGTTATGGTTATCGAAAGAAACCAAACCATAACGGTAATTTCAAAAAGAAAGGTCTTGGTTTTATTCCACCAGAAAATCATAAAAATGAAAAATATGTTCGAGATTTTAAATCAAAAATGATATTTGTTTCAGGTATATCATCTGAAGAAGAGAAAGAAAATCTATTCAGAAACCAGTCAAACAAAGAATTCCTTGCAAAGAAGCAAGAAGAGATGAAGACTGCTGATCAGATGAAAGAAACGAGAACATGTTTCCAATGCAACACTGTTGGTCATATTGCCAAAAAAATGTTCCAAGGCAATAAAATCAAAACAGGGAGTTTCTCGTAAAATGAAAGATAAAGAAGTTGTGTTTGAACCACCAATTGATAGAAGAAAACTTTTCAAAAATTCAACCTTTGAGATTGGTGAATGTTCAAATCGGTTTTACAAGAAAAGGGAAAATCTTGATAACCAAAAATGGGTTGTTAAGAAATCAAAGGATAATTCTAGCAATGATTCTGATTCGTCAAAATCAGAGGTGTTATCTTCTGGCGATGAATCTGATTCCACAAAGTCAGATGAGCCACAAGTTGAATCAAAAAGTGAAAAATCAGTACCAACTGTGGATGATGTGAATTTTCCACCACTTCGGGCTGAAAATTTTAAGAAGAAAATTGGTAAAGTTGAGATTTCAAATCAATTCTTCTCTGAAAAGAAAGAATTTGATATTGAAAAGGCCTTTAACTCCACAGTTCATAACATTTTTGAAAAAATGGTTGACAGGAAGGTCAAAGGAGTTAAGGAATTTTACGAGAAGAAAACAAAGAAGCAAGGTAAAGTATCATCCCTGGTTTGTGACTGGGATGGTACCTATTACGAACAGTAAAATCCTTGACTTACCGGAGCTCCCAAGTTGGTAATCGCGGAGCATGAATCGGCATCATTCTTATATTGTTTGAAAAATTGAAAATTGGTCACTAGTATGACTTGCCGGAACTCCCAGGTTGGTAAGTGAGGAGTAGGTATCGGCATCTAGAGAATTCAACCTACATGTGGTATTGGTTGGTAAGCCATGTAGTTGAAAAAGAGTTTGTGATACAAGTGGTAAAATCAAAGTCATTAGATTGAACTTGATTGGACCATTCTTACAAGTGGTAATTAATCTTCAAGATTAATCAGGGACATTAATTTGTACTTGATTTATTTTTCTTACAAGTGGTATTTTGAAAAACAATATGATGAACCCCTAACCTACAAATGGTAAAATCAATCAACAAAACTAATTTTTCAGAAAAACCATTGTGATTAAAACAAACTTAAGTGTTTTGAAATCAAATGGGAAAATAGTTTGTTGTGAAGAGGAGTTCTGATTGTTTATGCCAAATGGATGGCGATTTGAAGTAATTCGATATCAGTTGTCAAATTACTTGTATAGTTTGTTTTCAAATTTCCTTTAAATGTGTTTGCATTTTAGGGGGAGTAAGAAATTTCTGAAAATCCAAAAACATTTGAAAATTTGAAAATGTCAAAAACATGATAAAAATCAAAAACGAGTTTTGTTGTATAAAAGAGGAAATGATAGTACATCAGTGGACGATCACAGCATGCTAAAGAATTGGAAAGTCAAAAATATGTGATAAACAGTCTCACTGATGTGTCGGTAGGTTTTTGCACATTTAGTAGATTGTGACGAGATATAAACCTAAATTCAAACTTGCTTATATCGTGGGGAAACATCTCTCGGATATATGGGTAACCCCCGAAATCTTGTTTGAAAGGTCCCTCTTTCTGAGATACTAGGTCTTTATGCTCAGTGATATCTGGGGTATTATCCCGGGACTTCTGATTTTGCGGAAGCAATGGCCTAGTCCCCGGAGAATACTTTACGCTTGCTTGAAATATAGCCTACCCTCAGCATAAAAATAATGAAACATTGAAAAAATATGTAAATCATGTGCTGTTGTAAAAAAGATCATCTAAAGGGGACACACCAAAAGTCGAGCCGTCATCTCTCTGCTGAACGGAAGTTCTGACCTGAGCTCTCACGGTTCTCGCAATATAACCCTTTACTGATATCATCTGTGGTATACTCACCTGTAAGACTGAATATTGGGATCTGGATATGGGAGTATATTCTG
Source organism: Helianthus tuberosus (assembly GCA_030545235.1). Taxonomy (NCBI): domain Eukaryota; kingdom Viridiplantae; phylum Streptophyta; class Magnoliopsida; order Asterales; family Asteraceae; genus Helianthus; species Helianthus tuberosus. The sequence goes on along the minus strand of JARYGA010048931.1, from coordinate 9,275 downwards.
AGGTGGGACACGCGATTAAGTTTATGTTCTTAAAACATTAATCTCGTATCTCGAAACAGTTGAACTTTGTGTGAGAATTTAAGTGGACCAGTATACTGACAATCTAAGTGAATCGTTTAGAGCTTAAAATGTTTAAAGCTTAACGGTGTTGGTGATTTGTCTCAAAAACTGATATGATCCTCTTACACAAACTCACAAAAATATTGTATGTAAATATTTCTCTACTGTATTTCTTTTTACATTCAAAAATCCAAAAAGAGTTTAGTGAGTTTTAGCATAAATTTTGAAAAATTCAAAAAGATTTTCGACAACTGATGTTGGAAAGCTGATTTTCAAAATTCCAAGTGCTGAATATGATGACAATTAGGGTTGGGAGAGTATTTGTTTTGAAAAGAGAAACGTTATTCCTGCAAGTGGTTCATCAAAGTTTAAAATTGTAAAATTATTGTTTGAATATCTTATCCATAAGTGATTCATCAGAGTGTGAGATTGATTTTACAAGCGGTCATCAGAAAATTTATTATTGGGTAGAGTTTTTGTGCAGGATAGAGCCAGGAATCGATTCTGAACCTGTAGAAAGTGTGAGTCAGGTTACGATTCTGGAACTGCTGATGTTGATGAACTTAAGGATTCAAGAGATCTGATCAAGAGAATTAGAAAGCTTGAGAGCCAGGCTCAGATCCTGGAGATTATCAACATTCGAGGAAAGAGATGAGAAGAGATAGATTGAGGATGCTTTACAGTGTCAAGATACTTCAAAGAGTTCAAGAGGACTGATAAAGACTGAAGATGCGAAGACTCGACACTTTAAGACTCGTCAACATTCGAGGGGGAGTCTGTTGGTGCATGCGTCTGTCGACTTCGTCTTGTATCGAGTCTTGTATGTATTTAGATAGATCAGGGCACGTTATACTAGAAATATGTCAAATTTAGGGTGTGTGACAGTTTCAAACGAAAATAGAAAGGTATTTCCGTTTGAAATGACTCATGTCATTTCAAGCGAAATTAACTCTCTAATTCCGCTTGAAACTTAATTCTACTTGAGAGTAATTTCGCTTGAGACATGTTCAAGCGAAATTACATCCCCTATATATACCTTGTGCCTGATTCAGTTTGAAGGGGTCTTGAACTTTCCGGTCAGAGCAACGAAGTGCTGCCGAAGTGTCGTCTCGCTGTAAAACGTCATTATATCAATAAAATCGACAGTTAAAGTGATATTCTAGCTGAATTGACCTCGATACATCTGTTTCCGCCTTTCGTATTGAGAAAAACTCTTCTGATTGACTCGTTCGGGTCTGAAAACGATCCTACAAATTCCAATCAACATTAATGAGAATTCAATATGTTCGATAGAGCCTAATACTGAGTTAGATGATTTAATTAAAAGAGCAACATTGATTATTTGGGATGAAGCACCTATGACTCACAAGCATTGTTTCGAGTCACTTGATAGAACAATGAGAGACATATCACGTTCCACTCAACCGAACATGCAATCCAAGCCGTTTGGGGGAAAGGTAATTCTATTTGGTGGTGCTTTTAGACAAATTCTTCCGGTCATCCCTAAAGGTACCAGAACAATGATAGTCAATGCTTCTTTGAATTATTCTTATATATGGCGGCACTGTCAAGTACTAAAGCTAACTGAGAATATGAGATTAAGAGTTGGTTGTCAGGAAACAGATTTGAAAGAAATAAAGGAATTTGGAGAATGGATTTTAAAGCTTGGTGATGGTCTGCTTGGTGAAGAAAATGATGGTGAGATTGATATTGAAATACCAGATGATTTACTTATTCATGACCAAGTCAATCCTATTTCTTCTCTCATTTCATTTATATATCCGGACATGAATAAGTTTTTGTGGGATTTAACGTATTTCCAACAAAGAGCGATTTCCAACTAATGAAGTAGTGGATTCAATAAATAAAGAGTTGTTAGAGAGTCTGCCTGGTGAAGAAAAGGTTTATTTTAGTTCAGATAGTTTATGCCAATCGGATGAAGAATCAGAGCTTAATATGGCATTGTTTCCTCCTGATGTGTTAAACTATCTTCGTTTATCTGGTTTACCTAACCATAAATTAGTACTGAAACTTGGTGCTCCAGTGATGTTACTCAGAAACACGGGTCTTACCGCTAGTATATATTAAAGCACATCATGGTGCTACAGTACATGCTTTAGTCTTCATATTATTTTTAATTACAATCATCTCATTAACACTCATATATGTTGTGCCATTTGTAACCATCATAAGAGAGCTTTATTCTATCTTTTTTTGTTTTAAGCACAAAAGTTTTGGTTCTTACACTTTGACCCCTTCAAATTTTGTTAAGTTTTTTAAACCAATTTTTCTTCTTACCCCCCTGAGTTCACATTTATCACACGTCTCGTGAACTTTGATAAAGTTATTTTTACTCTTGTAAAGCCGCATTACAATACAACTCCTAAACTTTAAAAAAAGTTACCACTTTAGGTTTTAAACGAATTTTCGTTATGGCGCCATGATTTTTTTACATGTTTCATCTTTTTATATATAGTTTCAAATAATTTAAATCTTATACTGGAAATTTTTAACCGAAACCAAATTGTTATCAATAATTAGGCTTTTAATTAATATGATTAATTTTGCTTTCCAAAAAAAGTTGGTTTCCGCCACAACACACGGGTAAAAACAACCTAGTTTTCTATCAAATGATTTACAGAACGTTAGCCTTCTAGGTAATTGTAAAAAAAAACAAAAACAAAAACAAAAGTGAACTTAAGTCAAATATTAAAATACACAAAGCCCTCAGGGATACGTATTGAGACCCCACTTAGCAAATCTATGCTATCCAAAGACATGCTAATAATCATCTTGATTTTTTATTATAAAAAATTTAGTACAGTTTTGTTTTACCATTTGATTTACTTTATTTATGTTAGTGTTACATCTAAATATCTTTTATTGAACACCACTTGCACTTTTAGTTGGTATATTGACCACTACTATGCCTTTTTATTTATCTCAAATGAATTAGTTTACTAATATATGTTTTCAGGGTAAGTGAAAATTTAATGCCTTGTTTATTTTTCAATAACTTGAACTCTAGATAAATTAGATAGACCAGACCATTGAGTTGATGTAATGATGTGTAATTCTTGATTATATGATATTTTATTATTTTATAAACGCTGAAGTGAAATTTTGTTATTTAAATATTCCGTTAAAAATCTCACAATAATATTTGTAGATAACTAGTTGGATGCCCCGCCCGCGTTGCGGGGCATTAAGCCTAATATTTCTTAGTTTAATAACATGTACGCATGTATTTTAGTTTCTTGTGCATACTACTCATAACAGGATCTTAAAAAAATTATATCGACTCAACCAATTAAACCAAAACACTGCCATAGTTTTGCTAAAAAAAAGGATGGCAAGCCTGAGCTAGGGGCAAAATAGTAAATTGTCATAAACAATGAGCGAGTGTCAGACACCTGCTTGACAAAAAAGTTAGATTGAATAAACCAAGTAAAATAAAAACTACTATAGTTTTGAAAAAAAAAATTAAAACGATGGCAAGACTCCAGATTTTACTGAGGGCAAAATCATAAGTTTTTAAAAGAGGGCAAACTCATAATTTTAAACTGAGGGTAAATTCGTAATTTTTAGCTGAGGGGGGGGGGGGGGGGGGGGGAGGGGGTAAAACCAAAATTTTGTTTTGAACTGGGGGAAAATCATAGTTTTGAACTAAGGGCGAAATCGTATTTTTTTAGCTGGGGACAAAAGCATAAATTTATTTTAAGCTGAGGATAAAAGCATAATTTTGGATTGAGGACGAAATTGTAAATTTTGAAAGAGCAATTATAATTATATTATATTATGCTAACATTAAATTAAAATTAAAAAAAAAGGGCAGCCGCCCAATTTCCACCAATGTGGTGGCAGTACTGTTGCCGCCATCGTAATTGTATATCTAAGTAAATATAAAAATGTTAAGTAATAGAAAACTAGCACTTCACAATACCAACTTAGCATTTTGATATGTTTCCCCGATTTGCAAGTTATCATACAACCTAAATAGGGCAAAAAGTCCCCTTTTACCGGAACTTTAGCATATTAATTAATGAATTGTTCTTTCTATTTGGAACAATTATGATGTTGTATATTGTAATTAAGTAATTAAAATTTGGTTATCATTAAAAATTGAGTTTTACAACACAATTTGAAGTGATAACATCCCCTAATCTAAAGAAACTCTAAGCCGACCCGAACATGACTCAAAATTGATCTGGATCCGGCCCAAATTGAATGATCTCTAGACCAGATGAACACCAATAAGTCTAGATGAACCAGGGAATGTATTATACATGGAATATGTAGGATAGAGATACATCAAGTATCTACATATAGAGAGCAACGTTACACATTGATATCATCGAGTCTATTTACGAATTACATAATGTATTAGTCTTATATTCCCCCTCAAGCTAAGGATAGTGAACAAATAGTAGCTTGGATCATTAAGAGAGAAATCCTTGAGTTGACAACGTCTTTGTAAATATATTATTAGTTTGAATGTGTTTTGAGATAAAATGTACATGAAGATTTCCTTAAGACAAATTTTCCCTAAGAAAATGAAAATCAACTTACACATGTTTTGTACGGACATGGAATATAGAATTAGACAAGAGGCAGACTGCATTGAGATTATCACACCACAGGGTTGGGTTGGAGTAGGAGTTCAGCCACCATGTTCGTAAAAGCTTCTCAATAGAGGAACGGGAGATCGTGAGTTTTTTTTTTTTTTTTTTTTTGGCGAGTAGTCCATATATAAGATTTAAACTTAGATAGATAAAAAAAACTCCCTTGTGGTATGAAAGTGTGAAGTGTTCTACATGCATGTTTGATTAGCAAACCAAAGTAAGCAGTGCCTTGAAGGTAATGAAAAATCCGTTTGAGCTCGGTTCAGTGGTTTTGGGTCTGTGCATGGATAAATTGGCACACTTTATTAAATGCAAATGAGATGTCAGGTAGGGTAAGAATGACTTACTGAAGGACACAAATAACAAATCTGTAAATAATTATATCCAAACTTAAACAACTCTAATGGAGAGGATTGTAGAAAAGAAAGACACATGGTGTCGATCGAAATTCAATTTTGTGGCCCGATTATAGGGACGAAGATGAGAAAAACACCGACAACCTAAAAAATATTAGTAAAAAGTAATTGGGAGACCGTTTGAGCAGATGTTCGAAAGGCGACTTGTTGGTTAATGTTCAACATGGCGTAGTATTAATTAGAAACACTACTACGTTGAAAGCGAAATGTCAGAAACGTTAAAGAGTCCTAGATAATTAGTCAAAGAAAGTGAGACCAATTTCTACATGTCAATAACAATGCTTAACAATTCACTAGTGTAAGGACAATACCATTGATGAACAATTCCAAGAGACGAAAGAAAAGTTGGCTAAAATATAAAACTCACCATCCCATTTAGTTTAAACATTTTTAACTTTTGTATTGCATATAGATATTAAAGTACAAGAGCAATAGCAATAGCAAATAGTAATACCACTACTAAGGCTGCACGGTATGGACCTCCGTCCTGGTCCGTCCTCCACCGGCGCCGGCGTCATCCCATCCCGCCCCCCTCCGTCTTCATCCCGTCCCCGTCTTCAGCGTCGAGATGTCGACGTTCAGGACGATCCAAATGGTGGGCCCAGCTTTGTTTGTTTGTTTGTGAATGGGATTTGTACATTAGGCATTAATACTTGTACATAGTTTTGTGGGGTAGGATCATCTAGGACCATCCTCCCATACTCTCTAGTTTTGTGGGATGGACCATCTTGGGAGGACTATGACGTGGCGCCTACGTGGCGGATCATCCTCCCTTGGAGGACCATCACCATACCCTCTAGCCTAATAATTACTAAAAATATTAGAGCATGCAACTAAAGAAAATACTTCACTTAATAGTAGCGAAGTGTCTTTGGTGTTTCATTAAAGCCTCTCACACTTTTTTCTAACTATAAAAATCACCCAAATTTCTATGGTAGTAAATATTTAGTGATTATTTTTCAAGTTAAATTAGTAGTGAGGAAAATAAAACTTCATTAATAATAACCAAGATTTATAGTATTTCCATTAAGATTATTTAATATAAACAATTATAGAAGTTAATTTAAACAATTTTAATTCTACAAGCACTATCATCTTGAAAGTTACACAGTAACAAATTAAAGAATGGTAACATAAGTGTTAAAATAAAAATATTATGTTTGGAGTTAAGACTTTCACAAATATGTTAGAATTATATTAATTATAAATTTTGGAAGTTTCACCATGTGTCAATTGGGTCCAAGGTAAAGTTATTAGAGTTAATTAAGAGTAAAGTTAAGGGTTCTAACCTCGATAACATCCATTTTCACAAAAAGAAACCATATATCAATTGAGTTAAACCGGTTTTCCATTACATTTAAATATCTTTTCAAATCTAATAGATCATGTTCTATTTGTTCAAGTAATAAAAATTGTAATTTTACTATAAATTAGGTTATATTTGTGTTCAACACAAAATTAGATAGTATAACTTGTTTTCTTTTGAAATCGAGTTATATGTGAATGAATATATATCGATGGTTTATTTAATATTGATTATTAATAATACCAAAAAGTCGAAAACTACTCTTTATACTTACTATTAGAAGTAAAAACATGTTACAACAACTTAAATCCTTTTTAAATGATATGTGAACTATAATATAGCAATGTTTGGAAAGCTCAAAGAGATGGATATAACAAAACTAATAAACAATAGTAATAATAGTAATATTATGACATGATTAGTTGCATAGCCACGGCTATAAAAGGCACCTAGGTTTTGCCTAAAACTCATGGAATCTTGAGCATCTCATACTCACCTGATATCATCGATCTCTCCCCACCTTACCTTCAAATCCTAAGCTTCAAAAACCACCCGTTGCACAAAATAACAAAAAAAAAAAAAGTATCACAATATATAGTATGGCTCTCCCAGAATTACAAGTGGCAAAAACTCTGCCTAATGCCTGGGACTACAAGGGTCGCCCAGCGGTCCGAGCCACCACCGGCGGCTGGATTAGTGCCGCCATGATTTTAGGTCCATTCAACTTCCCTCCTATCATATCATATCTTATCATGTATCCATTACATGCATTGATACCAATTTGAAGCACTATTATTGGTGTCATGTTCTTTTTTGTTCTTATAACTATGGCTGGATGCATAATCTGATTTGAAGTTCATTTGATCTATTTTCAGGAGTGGAGGCATGTGAAAGGTTAACTACTTTGAGTATCGTCGTGAATTTGGTGACGTATCTGACCGGAACTATGCATTTTGGAAATGCTGCGGCGGCCAATACCGTCACCAATTTCTTGGGTACCTCTTTCATGTTATGTCTTCTTGGCGGTTTTGTTGCGGATACTTTTCTTGGCCGGTATGTAATGACTTAATCGCGTATTTGTTAGTTAACTCATTCCTTATGTGATATTTTCTATGTATACAATTCTTATTTTGGACTTTGATGAACATATAGGTACCTTACTATTGCCATATTCACCGCGATTCAAGCAACAGTAAGTAGTTTATATTTTGTCCATTTTCAGATAAAGTTACAATCAAAAGTGTTTCAAAATAGCTAATATGATAAACTATGTTCACTAGGTTCATTTTTTCTTTTAACGGCAAGAAAATTTATAAATTAAAAAAAGGCCAGCGAGAAGCTAGACAACATACAAAAACATGTAGAATAAAGAAAATTAAAAAACAGACGCAAATTTAACTTTTGTCATTTTGTAATTATCAACAGGGTTTGACGATCTTGGCCATCTCAACCGCGGTCCACAGCCTACAGCCACCAAAGTGCACACCCGATAGCGGTAAGTGTGTGGCCGCCAACGGGCTCCAAGTGGGGTTTCTTTACCTCGCGCTCTATCTAACAGCCCTTGGGACCGGTGGACTTAAATCTAGTGTTTCGGGTTTGGGGTCAGACCAATTTGATGAGACTGACAAGGAGGAAAAGTCCCAAATGGGGAAGTTCTTCAACTGGTTCTTTTTCTTCATTAATATCGGGTCACTTCTCGCGGTTACGGTCATGGTTTACATCCAGGATAATCTGGGTAGGCATTGGGGGTATGGGATCGTTGCTTGCGCCATTGTTACCGCGTTGGTGATCTTCTTGTCGGGCACAAAAAGGTACCGGTTCAAGAAGCTGATGGGTAGTCCGTTAACCCAAATAGCTTCGGTTTTTGTCGCTGCATGGAGGAAGAGACGTGTGGAACTTCCAGCGGACCCTTCCTTGTTGTTCAATGAAGATGACGTTGAAATGACAGGAGTTACTAGCAAAAAAATCAAGCAAAAGTTGCCTCTTAGCAAGCAATTTCGGTAAGTTTTTCTTTATTTATTTATGTATATATATCTCTCTTGTTTTAACTGAATTAACTGTCTGATATCAATCTTAATGCATAGATGGATGCATATGTGTATATAAACAAACACATATATATCACATGTTAAAGTATATAAATATTTTGCCTTTGAAAATGACTTAGCGAAAGTTATGTATTTGTTTATTATACAAAAACTACTGAAAAGTTTATGAGTCACAAGCATGAAGATGAGTTTATTGTTTTTATTAAAAGCATACAAAATAATAATTAAGTCGATTAAAGACTCGTGCGTTGCGACGGACCTGTCAAACGGGGAAAAATAAATGACATAAAAACGTTTAACCGCACACGCACGTTGCGCCATGTTAACTTGCAAAATATAGAACGGGGCATAAAACAAAACGTAAAAAAAACGTTGAACCACATACGAACGTTGCGTCATGTTAACCAACAAAATTTAAAACAAAATGTAAAACGAAAATTTGCGAAATATGAAAAGCATAGGAGATTAAAGTTGACAGTAAAAAAATTGTAAGATTAACTTGGAAAAATAAAAACTTTTTGGTTTAAATTAAAAAGTTAATTAACTTTGAAACTAAAAGTGTAACATATTATATTTTTTTCGGAAACCACTCTATGCATAGACAACACCTCTATGCATCAAGATGTTGATAATTTATAGCAGGTAAATTATCCATATTTACAAGTTGTCCATTTTTAAGTGGCCTATGTTTTTATTATAATTTCCGAATATCTTAATTAGATTCCTGATGTTTAGAAATTTAAGAAAGTTGAAAGTAATTTTTGATGCATTTTTAATATCCTTAAAAATTTACAATATTCGATTATAACTTAAATGGTTGCAT